>JASAND010017027.1:0-25608 GCA_030248195.1 Trissonchulus latispiculum
TCCTACAAACCTCTACCCCGTTGGATTCTAACAAAGAAAGCTGTTGTGAATGTACAAAACAACGACAAATTGTGCTTCCTTTGGTGTGTCTTGGCAGCTACGCATTCCGTTGTTTAAAATCCTGAAAGGGTTTCTAAATATGACGAGTTTCGACATACGCTCGTCACTACTGGACTGGAGATGCCGATGAAACTGAAAGATGTTCACAAATTTGAACGTCTTAATAACATTAGCATCAACGTATTTGGAGTAGAAGAAAAATCATTTCTTCCTCTCTATCTTTCTAAGAACAGCAGCAATCAACATATTGATTTGCTTCTACACGATGGTCATTATTCCTGGATTAAAGATCTTGACCGACTTTTGAGTGATCAGCGTGGAGGACATCGACAAAAGTACTTCTGTCGGAGGTGTCTACAGCCTTGCTATTCAGCGGAGAAGCTGGCGGATCATTTGGAAAGATGTCTTGTAAACAAACCAAGCAAAGTGGTCATGCCAGAAGAGGACACTTTGCGGTTTAAGAACCATCATCGACGTCTTCGAAGTCCCATTGTTGTCTATGCGGATTTTGAATGTCTTACGGAGAAACTGGATACATGTCAACCTACTCCATCTAAGTCATCCACAACTGCCTATCAGCGACACACGCCTTGTGGCTATGGTTTAGTTTCCATTAAACAGTGCTGTGATGAAAGAACACGGAGCATTGGTGAAACCTCAGTCTATCGAGGAAAGGACTCTGTGTCCAAATTCCTCGACGAAGTCATAGCGATTGCAGAGGATCATAATAGCAAACTCAGCAACTGTGTACCTCTTTATTTGACAGATACCGAAGAAGTTGGTTTTCAACAAGCCCTCTGTTGTCATCTTTGTGGGAAACAGCTTCTTGTTGACAGAGTGCGAGATCATTGCCATTTGTGTGGTTCCTACAGAGGACCTGCGCATAACAGGTGTAACCAACAACATCGTCTAAACAGAGACATCACTGTTGTTTTCCATAACCTCAGACGATACGATGCCCATCTTATCATGCAGGAAATCGGCAAGGTCTCAAAAGATAGAAAACTGAAGATGAATGCTGTGGCCAAAGGCATGGAAGACTACCTGAGCTTTTCACTGAAAAAGCCGCACCAGAAAGAAGCAGATGGTAGCGATGACGAGTCAGAAGAGGAGAAATTGATTGGCGGTTATGGACGCGAGTCTGCTTCTTGGCGCATTCGTTTTATTGACAGTTGCCAATTTCTTATGGCGTCTCTCGACACCCTCGTAGGAAATCTGAACTCCGACCAGCTGCAAGTACTTATATCTAAATTTTCCACAAAAACCGAAGTGACAATGCTTTCTCGGAAAGGGGTGTATCCCTATGACTACATGGACTCTTGGAGTCGATTTGAAGAACGTTGCCTTCCTCCTAAAGAAGCTTTCCACAGCAACTTGACTGATGAGGACATTAAAGACAGTGATTATTGCCATGCCCAAGCAGTATGGCAAAGCTTTAATTTGCAGACACTCGGTGATTATCATGATCTTTATTTGCTAAGTGATGTATTATTACTAGCTGATGTGTTTGAGAATTTCAGAGCTTTTTGTCTAAAGCATTACGGCTTGGATCCCATCCATTACATTACCTTACCTAGTTTTGGATGGGATGCTTGTCTTAAGCTAACTGACATTAAGCTGGAACTTCTCAAAGACAACGATCAGTACATGTTTTTCGAGCACGGTATTCGTGGAGGTGTTGCGATGATTTCTCATCGCTATGCTAAAGCGAATAATCCCTATTTGGATGTATATGACAATTCATTACCAATCTCGTATATTATGTACTTAGATGCTAATAACTTGTATGGGTGGGCTATGAGTCAAAAACAGCCTTGTGCAAAATTCCATTGGCTTTCGCAATCTGAAATTGAGAAAATTGATTGGTCTACAGTTGATGTAGACGGGGAGGAGGGATATGTTTTAGAAGTTGATCTGGGGTATCCAAAAGAACTCCACCAACTGCACAATGGTTATCCTCTTGCTCCTGAGAAATTGATGATCTCTGATGGTATGTTGTCACCATACTGTAAACAGCTGAAAGCAGATCTCAGGGTAGCTGATTCAAAGGTGCACAAGCTCGTGCCCAATCTTTACAATAAACAAAAATATATTATTCATTTTCGTAATCTAAAACTTTATTTATCATTGGGTCTAAAATTAGAGCGAGTGCATCGTGTCCTTGCTTTTCGACAGTCTGCTTGGATGCATAAATACATCAGCTTTAACACTGAGATGCGCAAGGCTGCTAAAAATGATTTTGAAAAGAATTTGTTCAAATTGTTAAATAATTCCGTGTTTGGTAAAACTATGGAGAATGTACGCCAATATATAAATGTGGAGCTTGTATGTGATCAGGTTCGATTCAGCAAATTGGTATCAAATCCTCGTTTTGAGCGGGCAACTGCTTTTAATGAGGACTTGGTAGCAGTCTGTATGAGTCGAGCGACCGTCGAGCTCAATAAGCCCATCTATGTTGGGTTTAGTGTGCTTGACTTGTCAAAGCTGCTCATGTATGATTTCCACTATAATTATATTGTACCGAAATATAAGGATAATTGTAAACTATTATTCACTGATACTGATAGTTTATGTTATTTCATTCAATGTAATGATGTATATAAAGATATGCTTATTGATTCTAATTTGTTTGATTTCAGTGACTACCCTTCCGATCATTTTTTGTTTTCCACAACCAACAAAAAGGTAATGGGGAAAATGAAGGATGAGACGAATGGTAGTCCTATTTCTGAGTTTTGTGGTTTGCGGGCTAAAATGTACAGTATTTTGTGTGGTGGGGAGGCTAAAAAGAGGGCAAAGGGTGTTAAGAAGTATGTTGTTAAACGTTATCTTAGTCATACTGATTATGTAGAAACTTTGTTTGACAAATCTCTTCGTCGAAATGTGATGAATATGATCAGAAGCGATAAGCATCAACTATTCACTTTAACTTCAAACAAAATTAGCTTGTCAGCTTTTGATGATAAGCGTTACATTTTGGATGATGGGATTAGTAGTTTATCTTATGGTCATTGTGATATTGTTTAGTTTGTTGTTGTCAATAAAGAAACACCAACGAGTTTGCCTTTTTTATTGAATAAGATAAGTACAGCAATCATAGTATATACAATAGCAAGCATAACTAGTAAGTGTCATTCACTGTCCATTTCTTCATTCAGGAAAAAGTGTAGCAGTTGATGAGCTCGGTGAGCTGAGCAGTATTTAGCTCCATCTCTTAGCATGTGGTCCGGGCAGCAGGTATTGCCTTCGTCATCACTCAATAGCATGTAGCTGGGAACCCCCATGGAACCAGCCTCTATTACCTTGACAAAGTTTTCCCTTCCCATCAACCCAGAGCGAATAATGTTCCACTGGGAAATACCCTTGGTGATAACCTTGTCAACATTGGCATCCTTCAAGATGTTGGAGATGAGGTCCATTGCTTGATTCCAGGTTCGTAGATGAGGACTGGAGTCCCAGTCGAAACAAGATCGCTTCGTGACATATTGGATAGTCTCCTGTTGACTTGATGTTAGTTTCTCCAGATCATAGGGAGCACGAATAAACAAATGATGTATATCCGGCTGGTGAGACTTGGGCCGTTGAATCAACACAGTCACCTCTAAAGGGATATCTCCCAACTTCTGAACTCCAATGCACGCAACAGCAACAAATGCAGTAGCCATGACTGAAAACTTACCTTTGTGGAGTTGTATTTATAGGCAAGAAAGTAGGTTAGGATGAGTCATACAAACCGGTTATAACTGGTTATTTTATAAGAAGTGTTTTGGTGGTATGAGGTACCTCAAGCGCCGCTTCAATCATCAAGAAATAGTAGAATAGTAATAGGTAGGAAATGCCTTAAGCGCACAAACTAATTGCGTAGAATCTGCCTCAAGCGCCTCCTGCGCCTCTGCACCAGAACGCCCATTTTTATACTACTTACAAGTATTAGACATGAATTGTGCGTTCCCTACCAAGCATCCTATAGAAACAGGGCAACTGTTACTTTTAATATACTCCAAAAGTAATCACTCAAACTCCTTGTACGAAACTCTTTTTTATAGTTTGTTTTTCATGTTTCTCAAATACTACACATCCACCTTAGAGTTGGTTGAAAAAGAAATTCCAGAAAATTTCCAGAAATAATTTCCGGGATTCCGTTTTCCTACATATGTAAGGGAAGCAGGCATAATAAAGACTGATAAGCCTGTAATGGGAGTTCAGCGGATGACCCTGTGGTGTAGTGGTTAGTATGTCTGGCTCCGGAGCCAAAGGGCCGTGGTTCGATAGCCGGCTTGGACAATTCTTCACTTTTCCCTCTTCCGTTCTCTCTTCTATGTCCTGGTTTCGTGGGTACGAGGGTGCATGACGCCTCCCTTTCGGGCTTGTCTTCGGTCTCTTCTTGGTCCACCAGTCCTGGTAGAAGCGCTCGCTACACATAGACTCAGAAACAATTAGTCTGAATTTGCAAGGAACCGTTTAGATCCTGTTATCACAGCGTTGATTTTTGTATTTTCAAATTTCTATTCGTAGTATTTCTTCGTCCACCCGTAATCAGGACGAAAGGGGACCTAAATATAGTCTCAACTCTGCCTACATCGGTCCTTTTGTTCCTACAGTTGCTGACGTCTATAAAAGCACCTACTTGCTCTGGTGGTCCCCTATCAGTAGTTTGTATTTCATTTGTTCGTACTTAAATTGCTATCATTCCCGGCTGAATACAGAATAATACTATAGCTCACTTCACATCCCAATCTATTAATTAAGTGATTAGCCAATTTGAATAATTAATAAATGTCAGAGATGCGTGATCAATCAACTGATAACAGGTTAAAAGGGACAAACGTTGATAATTGTTTCGCTGCATTCTGGTTGGCTCTTCGCTAGAATCAATCAGACACAGAAAGCTGAAACACCCGCACGTAAATGGAAGCAAAGTTCAACATTTGAGACAAGCTTTGTTCTAATTTATAACGCTCTGTTCGACGAATTCAACTTCATGTGCAAGGTAACGCCATAGATAATTCACTTTCACTTAGGAGTTAGCTAAAGTCCCATTCCTGCCTTGCCCCGCCTTGCATCCCTGCAACGTCGACTTTGAACGACATCTCTTGTCTGTCTTGCAGTTTTGTTGAGTGACGGATTTTTTGGCGAATTTTTAAAGACAGAAATTGGAAAATTGTGTATTTTTTGGACCACGATAGCCAGGACCTACTCTTTCGTTTTTCCTGATCTATTGATATCTGGATCAAGTTACACACATCTTTTCTCGTGAACGATTGGCAAAGGTCATATGCGTGCCAAATTGTAGCTGCACCGCATTGCATATAAATGAAAGTATTAACAAGTATATGGCAAGTTTTTCTAAAAATCGCAATTTTCTAAAATTTTCAGTACAAAAGCAGTGCTCCGAATTGGGGTGGGCTTGACGCAAACTATTGTCGCCTCAAGTATAGTTTCAGGAAAATTTTGGAAAGCTTTACCAAAGAAAAAACTGACTGACTACTGACTAAAGTGTTTTCTGACGTCATAAATGTCATTTGAGCCGCATTCTGTCGCCTCATGACCTTGAAGGGACCATCACTGAGTAAAAGCGAAATCCCTGATTATCGATTTTTGACCAAAGTGACCCTCTAAGAAGGGTGTTGGGATAGGTATGCGCCTATTAGAGTGCATGAAAGTGTCCTTACTGAAAACGCTGTGTCATGCAATTTGAACAGTGACACTTTACCTGGTTAGCATCCACAGCTACAGTAATCTTAACTTATTACCCCATTCTGTACTGTTGGATTAATCAATTGGATGGAACACGGAAATGATTTTAGTGTCCCGTAATACCTAATAATTTTATTTGTAAGCCTATCTGGGCCCATCAAAAGTAGTCATCATTTACATCACCACAGGCCAATAAGTCATAGTTATTTATTTACAGAGAGCTTCGGGTAATAATCAGAACCGCGTTGTGCGTAGGGAAGCTGAATAAGACGATAAAAACTTGACTGTAGGTATTGCAAGATTGGCTGGGCAAAAACCCTTATAGTAGCCTCATTATGAGATTATTCATTCCTTATGCCTGAAGAAAAAGGGGCTGCAAATGGTTGGCCTCCTTTTCGCGTGTAAAGTAATTCCTCTCAAACTAGGGCGTTCCTTCAGATTTTACAGCATTAGGTTTTTACACCATCACTAGCCCGCATATTCACATGTGACCCGAAACGGCTGAAGCTAACACAGATTCCTGAGTGGTTTTTAAGGGTCCCAACTGCAGATTTGATCCCGCAAACTATGCTCTGCTCGCTAACGGCTGACCCCCTACAAATCAGACCCATCACTTCAAAGATGTTGGCGCGCTATGCTTGTATTCTAAAGCTCGAAGCAGGCACAAAATTCGCGCACATACAGCTTGTGTTTTGTGCTTTAGCACACAAGCAGACAGCGAGTGAGCGTACCTTTCACACCGGCATCAGAAAGTGAGTCAAGAGCATCGCCTGAGAGCACCGTAACTGGTACGACAAGGCTTGGCCAAAACTCCATTAATAGGATTTCCAAATTTTTACCGACTATCTAGCATTAGCTTTTGCGTTTGTCGCGATGAAACTTAACCTGCAATTAAAAGGGAAGAAGCTTTCTGATTACTTACTGCTCCAAGCATGTAGGTAAGAGAGTGTCCTTGAATAAGAACTAAAGTGGCACTTTTCTCAATACGTATTCTTATATCGGTCTGAGCACATCACACAAAAACTCCTGTGCGTCCGTAGGTTTAGTTAGAGCATTCGTCCAAAGAGCAGCAGATAGGAGGTTCGAATCCCACCAGGGCCCAGAGTTTTTGTTTTCTGAAAACCGATACCTTCCCAAAATTCGCTCTCTCTCCTGCAATTAGCTGGTGCAACCCCCGCCTTCTGTGACAAAGACTGGTGAAACTGTGCTGTCTAATTAGTCTAATGAACTCATGAATTCATAATAATGATTCGTGCTCGACTTTATTAGGCTTATTCTTGCTGCATCAGTGTTGCAGGAAAGCTTGGTTGTCTGGAAACAATTTCATTGTGATGGCTACATAATTTGTTAGCCTTCATTTCAACCGACTCTTTCTGGTCAATTAGATCGACTGGGAGTTGAACTCTTCATCTGCCACCTCCCAGCTGATCTAATTGATAAGAAAAAGCTTTTTTTCCATACAGCTTTATCTGTTAACACTGACACAGCAATTTCCTCTAGCATTAATCATCCAGACCCAGGTGTTTGTTAGCTTTCTTCATACAACAGAGAATTTTCTTCATAAAATTGGCAATACTCTGCTGTACAGAGAGCACCAATGATATAGACGTTATGTGCTCTTCTCTCCTGGCTCTATGGTGTAGTGGTTGCACGCCTAACTGCAGTTCGGGTCGAAAGGTCCGTGGTTAGATTCCCGGCGAGGCCAAATCTGTATAGTGTCCGTAATTAACTGATACAAGTAAAATGTGTCGGCTCTTGACTACGACTAAAATCTTACAGCATAACTTGCTCAATTGGTATTAACAAGAGTACATAATGATAAGAGTATGACAAGCCTAACACTCAATGCAATGAAGGCCAAAACTATGCTATGCGCGCTATCGGCTGACCCCCCCCACGAATTGAGCCCCTCTCACACCGCCCCTATATGGGTACATAGTCCCAAACGGGGGTCACTCACTCGCTTAGCATGTTTTTTACATGCAAGTGTTAAACATACACGCTTAAACCCCCTCCCTAAATTGGGCCGCTAAAATTTCAACGTGTAATTATGTAAAGCAGTGAGCGACCCCCGTTTGGACCACGTTCCCATATAGGGGCGGTGTGAGAGGGGGTCAATTCGTGGGAAGGGTCAGCCGATAGCGCGCATAGCATAGTTTTGGCCTTCACTGCATAGAATGTTACGCTTGTCATACTCTTATCCTTATGTACTCTTGGTATTAATAGAACATTTAGCCTGGATTTAAATACAAGCTTGTCTTATTTGGTTAGTCTTGACAACACTAAATAGTATATATAGTATATGTTGGTTTCACATTTAAGAGTGTGACATTCTCACAGTCGCGACCACGAAATATCGACAGACCCTCGTTTTGAGAAAGCCCTAGCCCTAATCCGGGTGCGGATTCCTTGCAGGAACACTTTTGGCACAAGAAAATGGCTATTTTCACAGGTCTGGACCCCTTCATGGCAGTATCATTTTTAGTTCCTAGTTCAACTTTCTACGAAGGCTTTCTCTTAGGTTTTTTGGATCAATTTTTGTAGATTACTCCTATCTGACAGAAGTTATAAAAGTTTGACAGGATGCTCTTTAGCTTATTATTCAAATTCATCATAATGGAATGAGCAGAGTTTTACTCTCCAAATTGCTTCAACAACCAATGTTTTCATGCCCCCACTTTTCCCCTGCTTGAAGGAAACGTTATAATAATCCCTGTGTAGTATCACTGTGGGAGGACAATTGGCAGTTATTAATGGTTCTGGCGCAAACAGGATTCCCTTTTGTAGAATTCTTTTAGAGAAAGGAAAACTTAGAAAGTTCTTTCCTGCTTTCTGAGATCGCATTGCATTGCTGTGATTGTCAAAAGCTAAACTTAGAAAACTGATTACTGAAGGAACAACCGGCGTGTGGGATTGTGAGTGGGAATTCTATGGCATGAAAGCATAACCGATTTGAGTTAAGCGTAGGCTGGAAACTTATTACCAGTATCTCGACAAAAGTGTAACAATCTTTCGACGGAAGCTAGAATAGCAACGGAAGTCTAACCTGTAAACCTTTGGCCTAAAAGTGAAAATTCAATTTTCCAGTCATTGTTTGTAAGTACAGCTTTACCAAACCGTATAACTAGCCAATTTTTTCACTTTTGTTAATAGCCTTCCCAATCTATATATAGTAAGATAACATGGGGGACCATACATTAAGACGGGGTCCCATTCTGGGGGGTCTACGACCCCGACCCCTGAAAAATCCAAAAACTTTAAGGGAGTCTGCCCCGAAATAGCAAAAATTGCGAATTTTTAACGTTTTTGACCAAAAATTAGTAAAAAATGACCATTTTTGGGATTTTTAAGAAATTTTTTGAAAAAATCGCTAAAATTTACTAACAAATTACCTATTTTGGTAAAAATCGCTGAGGGGTCTACCCATTTTTCCTTTCTGGACGAGAGGGTCTGCCCTTTTTCCTTTTCGCTGAGGGGGTCTACCCGTTTTTTGTCGGTCTGGGGGGTCTGCACCCCCCATTCCCCCCACGTTATCCTATGTGGGGGACCGGTAGGTCAAACTACATGACATGTCTCAGTTGTACACCAATCACTAAAGAATGACCTTAGTGAGGATTGAACGAGGACCTCTCGCGCAACGTCGGGACGCTTTACCAACTGAGCTACACTTAGGCACAATTGCAGTAAGCTTGATGGAGCTTCAACTATAAACATTATGCGTTCCTCCACTCCACGTTATGAGAAAGAGCAGTGCAGATCTTTCTATAGCAAATGGAGAAGAAGAAAAAATAATAGGAAGGATGGGGGGGGAGGCAAGGGGGATATGGGAGCAGATGGGAGGGGGGGGGGGAAGGGCTGGGTCGGGTTTTTTTTTTTTTTATATTTGGGGGGGAGGGGATGGGGGGGGGGGGGGGGGGGGGGTAATGTATGTATTTGTAAGAGATTCTAGTATGCAATATGCATGCATCTAACGAAAAATATTAGCTAAACCCTTCATATATATATATATATATATATATATATATATATATATATATATATATATATATATAATCCATTGGAAGCTTAAACCCAAATCTACTTAAACTATTTTTAACTCGGCTCGCTTAAACTCGAAAGTTTAAACTTTATACCTTCCAGTGTGAACACTGCAGCATAAATAAACCAGTTTAACCTTAAACCATAAACCTTAAACCTTAAACCTTGTGCAGTGTGAATCGGGCTTTAATGTGCATGATTTGCATGCACAGAGCGTTTGCCTAGTGCGCAAAAAGTCGTGGGTTCGAGTCCCACCGGAGGTCCGAATCTTTCGGACCTTCGGTGGTACATGACTTTCTTCTTCTTTCTTATTAAGTAGATGGTATCATTTCTGCTCACATACAAACTAACTCAAACTTTCTATTTTGAATATTTCCGTTTTTTCGTGCCTTTCAAGTTTCAACGAAAACAAATCAAATGCTCAAAATAAGCTTTGCATCATGCCACTGCGATGAGTGTGAAATTATCTGCTGTTATAAATACAGTTTAGCTGAAGAGGGAGTTCTGTTAAAAGTGATAGTTATGGTTAAATTTGCCAGGCTTTGAAACCCGATTTGTCTGAAGTTGAAGTTTTGATTTACACAAGATGTTGTTCTGAGGTAACAAAACAAAACCATGAGTGTGAGATAAGGTCTTTGGATAAAGTAATGTGTTGGATTGAATGTGTTACAATCATTGAATTGAAAAACGGACTTCAGATTCGTGTTCAGCGACCACGAAAACCCCTATATGCAACTTTTCAGCAAGATGTTCTGAACTTGTTGTTGTTGTTATTTCGAACGACAAACTTTTTGTTTCCATTTTGTTTTAGCGAATAATTGTTTTGCGATCAGGTTTTTTCAAAAATTCTTATTTTCCCTATTTTTTTGCAATAAAATTCGTACATTTTCCATTTTTGTCAAAGTTCACCCAAAAACTTCACAACACCTTTAGACTAATAAAATCAACAGCCAATGGTCTGCCAATAGCCACCGTTATTTGGCCAACATACACCACTATTTAGGGTACAAACTTTAAATTATGAGCGAAATAATATGCCAAGTTACACTTTCAATAATTCATGTAACTGAATGTGTACACTCAATAAGTTTATCATTGAATGTATATATAGGTACTGGAACAACTAGAAACAAGTGCATGATTTGCCCAAACGAACAGATTTTTGTCGAAGTCAGGCTGGAACTAGTTCAAACGGAAAAAACTGTAAATTATGAGAATACTTAATTTGTAATATATACTGTGGCTTGTTAGGTGTTAATTACCTAAATAATGTTTTGCTGAATATAATGGAGTTAATTATTCCTAGTCTATTTTAATGACTCATACTCAAGCCTTTTTGCATTGGTTGGGTCATTGTTTGCTGCTTGATGCTTGATTTCAAATGTGTGTATATTTGGTTAATCCGGCGTTTCTTCGACTAACATTTGACTTAGTCTACACTATTGCACATTTTCAGTAATTACAGTTGTTTATTTTATTTCCTTTCCGAAGGAGCAGGGTTTCAGCGATTACACCCTAGAACTTGCCGATTTGCGTTTCATAAATGAAATCTGATAAGAAAAGTGTCCAGAGGGGGATCGAACCTCCAAGTTTCAGCTCGGATTTCTGACGCCTTAACCACTCAGCTACGGCCACAGTTTAACACAACTACATTTACTCTGCCTGTTTTCATTCTGATCATTCGTTTCGGAGCTTTATTTGCTTCACACTGGAGTTTAAGCTTAAACTATACACACCTATAATTGCTTTAGGTTTTATTCTTCTTTCACATTTTTCACTAAATTGTCTGTGTGCTACACTGTGTTAAAAGGGTTAGAGAATTAACTGGCAAGATAGCCAGTACTTATTGACAGCAGGAAATTATGTTCGAAGACTGTAGGTTAGGAGTCTCCGTTCAGGCAAAATTCTAACTTTGCTGGGCATTTTTTACACCCCTCCCGGAGGGTCTAATTCTTTGAGTTTCTGCACAGAGCCGAAGAAAATAATTAGTTAATTAATAGTTGAATTATCAAACGGACGAACTTTGACGTCATTGTGTTAATGGAAAGCAGTATATTACGTACAATAGGAAAAAGTCAAATTTTATTACCATACAAGTTTTTGATCCTTTCTTTTGGGTAATTACTTAACTTGGAACTTAATTACTTAATTAACTGGGAAATTAGTCCGTTTGTTAATCTTCAATTAACTGCTGTTCACCATTAGGATAGGATATGAATCACTAAAAGTCAATTTGCAAATCTTTAATTAACTAGTAATTCACATTAATATCCAGTGGCTGGCTTCTTCAATACAGATTTAACTGTCACTGTTTTTGCAATATTTCAGCGATGACTTTACCCGGCTTTAGTGCCCCCAATAAGTCCAGTGAAGAGTCGAATTTCGACGACTGCCCGAATTGTACCTACGAATTCTACGGGCCGGATTTTCCCCCACCGCTCAACTCGATCGAAGTGGCCTTGTGCTTCGTCTACGGTCTGATCTTTCTTCTGGGCACCCTTGGCAACATCTATGTGATCAGTATCTTGGTCCGAATTCTGGCCTTCTCTCGAAAATCCTACACCTCCAAACATTTATTTGTCTTTCTCCTGGGTCTGAGCACCGTGGACATGATGGTGTTAATCTATCTCCCGTTTGTCATCGGACAGTTGGTAGGTTGCCTGCGAAACGAAGAGTTTATAATACCAAGAGTAAGACACTCAGTTCTTCCTAATAGAATAAGCTTGCAAGATGCTCGGCGCATTAATCGCTGTTCGACAATCTCTACAGGAATCGATGAGCCAAAATACAGACAGAATAAATATAACTGAATAAATTATTTGTAAGGAAATATAATGAAAAACGCCTGCCTGCAGTCAGTTAGTCCGAACAGGAGAGAGCCAATGGGCGCTGTGGGCGCTCTTACCCAGAGAGAACTATTCTCAGGAGCTCCTGTCTGGTTGTCCAAGAAGAGGACAGCCAGCTCGGCTCTATCTGTGCTGCAAATCTTCTTGTCCAATCTTCTTGGGGAATTTTCGGGCGGGAGTTAAAACAGTAGAGTTAAAATTCTTTAACTAGTTTAACCCTGCAGGTGAGCTAAAATGAACTGTTTAACTCTTTTAACCCTATCAGCGAAAAGGATTGAGTTAATTTTAACCATACATGGGCAATGGATGCCGCCGTGGCCTATACAGCCAACCAAAATTTTGCGCGGGGGTCAAAAAATTCCAATTAGACTTGTTTATTGTAATTTTGCATGCATAAACTTTTATCAACTTTGTCAAGCGATTACTTTAGCTAAAAATCAGTATTCGGGGCAACTTAAAAGGCTCTCGGTGTATTTTTGTGCAAAACACATCTGTTAAATGGCAATTCTACAGCGTGTGTATATTAAGGTCGTGATTCCCTTTGGTCACATACAGTTTGCACCATTATTACTCATTCATTACTTGGAGTTAAGAAGCCATTTTTATATCAAAATGTAGCTTGACATTTTCTCTTTTTAATGCATGCCACGAAACTAATGTTACTTTTCTAAAATATTTTTAACACATTTTAGAAGAACTATAATTTTCCAGAATTTTTGCAGACTGAAGTAAATTTTTTCGCGAGACATCGGTTATATCATTCGATACTTCCATCAAATAGCTGGGGACGATTTTTGATTTATTGTGAAATCGCTTTTTGTTATAGAGATATGAGCTGAAATGTGTGTGTAACCTGCATTTTGCCTACTTTTTCCAAATTTGTCAAGCGATTACTTTAGCTAGAAAGCAGCAATCGGGGCAACTAAAAAATCGTCCCTGGGTATATTTGTGCAGAACACATTTGTTCAGTAGCAGCCCTCCAGCTTGCATGGTGAATGCTCCACAATCTTTGGAAAAAATTGGTCGTGTTTTTGCAAAAACTACATTTTTTATGATAGCAGCCTACATGATAGCAGTTGGAAGACGATCATGCGTCGGATAATTTGTCCCTGTGAGACCTTCAGATCGACGCCCTTAGTTTGATTTTACGGCTTGCGTAGTTCAAGAAATGTTGGATTATTTGATTTCTGCAAAAATGACAAGTTTTCGACGCCAAAACAAGAAAATCGGCTATATCTCACGGTAGAGAAAAGCTATAAACTTGCTTTAGAAAGCAAAAATGTAAAGCTCAGTGAGATCTTTTGGATGAATATAGTCATGACTGTATAGCAGCTGCCAAACGTTCAGAAATTGGGAAAAACCACTCTGACCGGAAATCTCGAATTTTTGAATCGGCATTTCGCGGGGGGTGTTAGAACGCAAAAAGAACTTATTTCGGAAAGTTTCATCAAATTTCATCTTGATTTACGCAGCCAAATAACAATATGTGCCCAAAAGGAATCACCACCTTAAATGCCCCACAATCGCTGGAAAAACATTGGTCGAATTATGCAAAAACTACATTTTCAATCATTACAGACAAAGAAATAACTGTTGGGTAATGATCACGCCTCGAATAGCTGGCCTTAGTGTGACCTTCAAATCGACAAATTTAGTTTAATTTTAAGGCCTGCGTAGCTCGAGAAGTGATGGATTATTTGATTTCTGCAAAAAATGACAAGTTTTTGACGCTAAAATATGAGAGTTGGTTGATTATATCTCACAATAGAGAAAGGCTAGAAAGTTGCTTCAAAAAGCAAAACTGTAGGGCATAATGAGATCTTTCGAATGAATATAGGTGTAACTATGCAGCTGCTAGCCAGCTGTCAGAAATCTGCTAAATCCACCCCGAACGGAAACGCCCACTTTTCGAAGAGGGACTACGTCGAGGGTGCTATAACACTAAACAGAAGTAATTTTGGAAAGATTCATCAAATTTGAACGGGATTTGGGCCATGTATATTAGGCCAAGAACCCCAAGAACCCCCAACAAAAATTTAAAACTAGACATATATGTAGTTACAGAACAAATCTTATCGAACAGTTGAGAACCCAAGAAGCCCCAGTACCCCAAAAACCCTCATCGAAAAAATTGCTACGATGTATTGTAGTTGTGGATCAAATCTCTTAGTAAAATTAAGAACCCCAGAGCGTCTATAACCCCCACGAAAGTAAATCAGGAAAACAATTAGTGGATCTGAACGCAGCATAAAGTGACTTTTATTTTGACATGGGCCGTTGATTTTGAAAATTTCCTGACAGATCGAAGCAAAATGTCGGTGCGCCGAAGGCGCAAAAGTTTTCTAAAAGGATTTCTGTAGCTCAAAACCTTTACAAAGCAATCCATTAGAGTTTGCATCTGAGTATCAACAGCTGAACCTTTTTGTTATCTAGGTGAGTTTTGAAATATTGTTGGAAGAAATATACCTGGAAGAAAATATATTCAAAACTGCATAAAAACCAAACGCAAACTGTTAGCATTAAATGTTGATGAAGGTTTTGAATTTTGAAAAAATATAATAATGAAAACCTTTGAAAAAGATTAATCTGTTTGAAGTATTAGTCCTGTTGTAAGTTAGGGTTCCAACAGTGCTGGCTGACACCTGCGCAGAGACACTCCGCTCTGCGCGAGGGTTCCAACAGTGCTCCTGCGCAGAGACCTGTTGCTCTGCGCGAGGGTTCCAACAGTGCTGGCTGACCCCTGCGCAGAGATCTGTTGCTCTGCGCGAGGGTTCCAACAGTGCTGGCCGACCCCTGCCCAGAGACCTGTTGCTCTGCGCGAGGGTTCCAACAGTGCTGGCTGACCCCTGCGCAGAGATCTGTTGCTCTGCGCGAGGGTTCCAACAGTGCTGGCTGACCCCTGCGCAGAGACCTGTTGCTCTGCGCGAGGGTTCCAACAGTGCTGGCTGACCCCTGCGCACAGATCTGTTGCTCTGCGCGAGGGTTCCAACAGTGCTGGCTGACCCCTGCGCAGAGACCGGTTGCTCTGCGCGAGGGTTCCAAAAATGCTGATTCCAAAACGCGCTTTGCGCTGCGCGGGGGTAACAAATTTTGCTGCGCACTGCGCGGGGGTTTCGGATTCTGGCCTATACATGTATAGGCCTAGTATAGGCATTGCGCATGTGTGATTTTAACTCTCTTAAATAGTTTAACTCGCTGCGCGAAAAGGCCCTTGTAGAACCAGGCAGGAGCTCCAGAGACTAGTTCTCTCTGGGCAAGTGCGCTCACAACACCCATTGGCTCTCTCCTTATTCTGACTAAGGCTTCTGCCTTAGGGACTGCAGGCAGGCGTTTTTCATTATTTCTTTATGATTAATGACTTGTATCCCTCGTGGATCCGCCTGCTGGCTGGCCCGCGTTTACCTTATATTCTTGATGGGAATAAATTATTTGGTTATTCTAGACGAAACGGAGTTGGGAATTCGGCCTGGTTGCCTGCAAGCTGAATCTTGGCTCAGAAGTGTCCTGCAAGCTGATGTCCACGATGCTGCTCACGGCACTCAGCGCAGATCGCTATATCTCCGTCTGTCATCCTGTATCCAGAATACAGTTTCGGACGACTAAAGGTAGGCCTAACCCTATTCAGGTCAGACAATACTTAGCTCAGCGACCGAGCGTCTGCTTTGCAATCCCGCGGTCGGTGGTTCGATCTCTGCTCTGGTGACGTTTCGACTCATATTTTGTTCCTGATTCTAGTAATGTCTAATCCTGACGACAAATTTTGCCCCCCCCCAGATTCTCGGGGCCTTTTCGCGCGCGAGTTAAACGAGCAGAGTTAAACGAGTTAAAATTAACTATTTTAACCCCTATTCGTGCACTCAGCGAGTTAATTTTAACCCTACTTGTTTTAACTCTTTTAACTCTCGCTGGGTTAAAAACGTGCTGAGTTAAACGAGTTAAAAACGGGAAAAATTAACTCCCTGAGTGCGCGAATAGGGGTTAAAAGAGTTAATTTTAACTCGTTTAACTCTGCCCATTCCATTCCATTCTCTTCATGCACGCGTTCAAATCAGTGATCAATAGAAAACTATGCTTCTTGTCTTCTCTTGAATGAAATTCAGTGGTTTAAGCATCCTTTTTAATTAGTGTAATATTCTTTATATGCTACTAGTTGAAGACTTTGTTTTATTCCTGATTTGATTTTTGTAGAGATTAAACAGTTTTAAGCATCTATGTACAAATGTTTATTTATTATCAGCAAAGGACAAACCAGAGGGCGCACAAACTAATACCATCGCAGCAATTTGATTGGATAAGTTGTTCTAACCAAAGTTTAAACTTGAAGGAGCCGGCCTTTATCAAAACGGTCGACTATACAAAATTGGTGTACCAAGCTGCAACAATTGTATCCAAACTTGACCTAAAAGTCATCAATAATGGTCCACAAATGGATAAGACCAAGAGTATATAATAGATAAGAGTGTGACACTCTTACACTAGCATAAACAAATCATGCTAGGTATGCTCGGTGCGTTAACTCGGGACCCCCCCCCCCGAACTTCCGGGGGGGGGTCCCACTTTGCACTATCTACACGCTTTCATATAAGCGTGTGTCTGCTCGCTGATTGGCCCATTAGCCTAAGGCTTACAGTAGGCATTTTATTAGTAATTTTTAATTAATTAATTATAACTTTAATTAGGTTAACGCAATTAAAAAACTAACTCGACAACTTTGTAGCATTTTTTCTGCTCTTTCCAACGATATAGAAATTATTGCAGATTACATTCCTTCGAATTTTTGTATTATGCAACAATTTTTATATCATTGAAAAGAGCAGAAAAAATGCTACAGAGTTGTCGAGTTAGTTTTTTAATTGCGTTAACCTAAGTTATTATTAATTAATTAAAAATTACTAATAAAATGCCTACTGTAAGCCGTAGGCTAATGGGCCAATCAGCGAGCAGACACACACTTATATGAAAGCGTGTAGATAGTGCAAAGTGGGACCCCCCGGAAGTTCCGGGGGGGGGAGTCCCGAGTTAACGCACCGAGCATACCTAGCATGATTTGTTCATGCTAGTGTAAGAGTGTCACACTCTTACTATTATACACTCTTGGTTAGACAGTTAGTTAGACGTTTCGCGTGTCTTTGCTGCGGTATTTCTATTACTACTTTCTATTGCTTTATATTATTTGCTAAAAAAGACGAAATTTCAGAATTTTGCTAAATTAGCAAACAGAATCACAACAAAAATGGATGGATGTACTTGATACCCAAAACAGAAAGAAGCAATCATAAGACTATAAGCTCCAACCAATCAGGCAGCACCCCTATGAAGTAGCGCTAGCCAATCAAGCTAAAAAGTGGTTCGAAACAACCATCAAAGCTAGCCAGGATTTAGACCATAAAAGGAACAACTTTGAGCATTTTATAGTTCATTTCATAGGATCAATTTCGCAAATTTTCTCCACACATTTTACGCAAGTATTAGTCCACGCTACTTATTTTGCAAATGCTAAATTTATTACTAATTAATTTGTTTTGTACTGAAAAATAAAATTTTGCAAAAAACCTCCCGTATAGGCAAAATAAATAAGTAAAAATGTTAACAAAAACAGCACTTTTGGCTTGATTGATCTGGAGTGACTTCAGGCTGCCTACCTTATTTTTAACTCGTTTAACCTACGTCCCGAATCGAGGGTTAAAAGTCAGTGTAAAATGCTGCTGCAGAGTTAAAGGAGTTAAGTTTAACTCGCGCCCGAATAGCGGCAGTTAAAATTAACTCCGTGAATTTTAACCCCTTTGCGCTCGCGCGAATGCAGGTTAGGTTAAAAGAGTTAACTTTAACCCATGTTTGCGCGAATAGCTAGTTAAAAAATTTTAACTCCTTTAACTCGAGCTAGTTAAAATTAACTCATTTAACTCATTAACTTATCATAGCCATTAACCATGGCGCGAAAAGGATCGAGTTAATTTTAACTCGTTTAACTCGTGCGCGAAAAGTCCCTCAGATTTTGCCATCCCCCCAAATGTTGGGCAAAACGTGGCCAAAAGTGGCAAAAAATCTAAAATCTAGGATGTTAGCCCCCCTTTCGAGCAGAACCCCCCGCCCCCAGATGTTTTGGCCAGCCACAGCTATGTGTGCCTGCACCAATGAAGAATAACTAGGGAATAATCAAGGAATAGCCTAATCTTTAGGATAACTCAGGGTTAAGTCGTTATTCTCCAGCTATTTCGTTGCACCTCATAGCACTAACCATTTCTAACCAATTAACCTTAACGTTGATAATTGTTGGTTTAGGAGCTGTCTACACCGTGCTGGCCCTGAGCCTTTCAACCTTCATCCTATTTTCGATTGTCTCTGTCTTTGCCAACAGTAAAACGATTCAAGTCAGCCTCCCGGCCTTCGAGGTCTACAACGGGACGGTCACCCAGTCGGAGAGTCTCCATTACGTAACGCACTGTGGTCTAACCATCAGTGAATCCGCGCAGACCGTTTTCAATGACGTCATGTTTGTGGTGGGCTTCTGTGTTCCCGGTGCCCTGATTGGGGTCTTCTATACGCTGATGGTCAGACGACTCTATGTTCAGGACCGGCAGTTTGGAAGTATACCAGTTTGGAAGGTAAATCTGTAGATTGACAGCTTCAGAAAATTAAAAGCTAGTGTGAACAGACATTAAGATTTTATGGTATCTGAAATATATGACATAAAAATGACTATATATAGATTCGAAATCTTGGTTACTGTCTGGCTTGGTTAGGTAGATTACTCGACTATCGGCGCTACCTTTCAGTAAGAGTATGCTATTCACATTTGTTATACGCTTATTTATGTATACTCGTGGCATAAATCAGAAAATATATTTGATGTCATGCCATCGCAGCAGCTGTTTGTTGACAAACTTTCCAAACTCGGAGCATAAATCGTAAAATATGTGTTATAGTATTTGATGTCATCGTCATGTCAACGCTTCCAAACTTCCAACAATTACCTAAGAAGACATTTACTCCCACAAATTAGGTTCCGGAATGTTATAAAAAGTATACTTTTTCTAGGTAACTCGTTCGGTGCTTCTGGTAGTAGTGTTCTACTACATGTGCTGGTCGCCCTATTGGCTGGTCGCCGTCCTGAGCAAACAGTACGTACCCAAGGCCACCTCCAGTGCCAGTTGGTTCATCTTTCTGAAAGTTTTCGTTCACTGTCTCCCCTACGTGAACAGTTCCATAAATCCGGTCCTCTACAGCTACCTGAACAAGGAGATTCGACGCAACTTCGCCGCCGTTCGAGCCGAGACCACGAATCGAACTCAGCCTTCCTGCACCGAGCTGAGCACCGCTCGACGCAGCCTCGCTACCTTTCGGTTCCAGTCCCTCCAGACGCTGCCGAAACTCTCCATTCTCAGCTCCTATCAGACCAAAAAGGACCTTCTGGCCCGAATCCAGCCCAACGCCCGACAGTTCACCATGTCCGAACCGGAATTGGACGAAAGTTCCCGGATGCTAAGTCCGACCGTCTCCAACGGGAACGCCACCTATGAGCCTGTTCTCAACGATGCGGATGAGATCTGGCTTTAAAACAAGAACTGTTAACACAAACTTTGTTGATAGATACTTAGTGTCGTGTCGACTTGCGAAGGCAAAGCTAGTCAAGTGGTTGCTCAAATTTATAATTTCTAATTTTCATGTATTTTGTCTGTTGTAATCAAACATTCCACTTTATGTATGGATACTGTTACTAAATGTACTCATCACAAAGTGATTATACATAAACACATTAATGAGTGTGGACTTAAGTTAGATTCCATGTTGCAGTTAACTGACAACCGCGTTTTCGCACAAAAATGGGACGTGATTTTAGCAAGATACTATTGAAATATTTTTCCTACATATCCAAGCCAGAATCGAAATGTTGTGATCACAAACCCGATATTATACTTCAAAAATGTGAAATTCAATTGAAATTAGAACCAGAATTCAGCATAGAGAGGAAGTAATGTGTAAGGGAGCAACAGCTCAACGAAGTATTTCCAGCAGGAACCGTTAACCAGAACACCATCACCAAGAGGCTATTTGCAAATCGACCAAGAAAAATTTCTATTTCTAATTCTAAAAAAAGCTAAGAATGCTCCCACATCATCTACCCACAAACGTAAACTGGCAAACCAGTACCACTTATAGGTCTCTTAAAAATCTAATTCATAATCCTTTGCATGACCAAAGCGCCTGCAAAAACCATAAGCGCTGTACAAAACCCTCTTACAGACTAAAGAAAACAGTGATAATCCTAGATATTGCCAATATGGAAGGAAGACTATGAAAACTCATTTGTTCGCCCTGTTTTTGCTGATTCATTCATCCCTAAGCCGACTGGCAACAACCAACACATTTTATTGTACGTCTAGTCTAGACAGCTTTAATACAAACAAGTCAAAAGACATAGTGTCATTTATGTATGGCGAAAAAAAGTACAAAACAGTGCTGATTAAAATCAGACAGGAAAAAAGGACATTTACATCGGAACATGACTGAACAAATAGGAAACCGATTCTCCATTGTGGGTTCTTCGAATTGCCTCGGCCAAAATCATAGAAATATCAATGCACTAAAATTGACAAAGCAATTAATGCCATTAATTAATGACTATCAAACTACGCTAGACTTAGACCTAAGTTATTCTCTTCCCTGAGTCTGATATCTCACTCACAACAATACTAGAAAACGTAGTCTAACATCAGTCAAGCTTGAATCAAGATTCCCTTTTAACACAACAGAATAAAGGTATACAGAATGGTCAAATTGTGGAAACGCAGTTGATAAGACAGACTGCTCTTGTTAAAATTTTCGCGAAATTTTGTTCAGAATATTAAAATAATTTTAATACAAACAACAGCGCCGAGCTGCTTCGATAAAGCTGCATCGGTAAGCAGGCCGCACACAAGCACATCTCCACACACGCACATACACATATACGTACACAGGTGCTGTACGTATACATGGTGGCAAAATAGTAAAATTGGTAAATAGCTATCAAGATATAGTTTCCTCCAAAGGTTAACGGGGGGGGGGTTCTGGGGGGTCCAAGCCCCCCCTCCAACCCGGACAAGGTATAAGCCCTACCGCCGTCAGGGACAAGGAGTAAGCAAAAATAGCCAGACAAAATTAGTTTTTACATCAAAATTTTAAAAAATTTTCGGCTTCGCAGGAATTTTTTAGCTAAAATGTTTAATTATTCGTGAAAATAGGGCAAACATCTGAATTTGTCTTGTAAAAATTGTTTATGTTGTTGCAAGTTGTAATAAAAAATCGCAAATTTTAATAAGATTAGCGTTAATTTTTCTAAAAATTTCACAAATTTATTTTTGAGGTGCAAGCCCCCCTGAAAATTTCAGTTCAAAGTAATATACAAGCCCCCCTCATAATGTTTTGGGGACAAGGAAGCCTACCCAGGACCCGACCCTATGTTAATGTATGGTTTTCTTTCTAAAACTTTAGCAAGACTACTTGCAAGATTTCTTGCCAAAATATTTACTTAAACGAAACATAATAGGAAGGTGCTGTTCATAACATCCTAACCAGTCTCAGCTCGAAAGGTGCTGTCAATTTGGAAACAATGAAGTCAATAGCATACACTTTTGCATGGGGTCAGGGGCGGACTTTGTAGAAATTTAAACGATAATTTATAACGGTTACTATCTTGTTAAAGTCTTAACAAGATAACTACCTTGCAACACACGACATATTACATATACACTAAATCAATACACTGAATAGCTAATATACCTGTATTCTGGTGCATTCCTTCATATTTTCACCCTGGGGAAGGGTGTTGGTCACAATCACAGACTCGAAACCCGAATTGTTGAGGCGAGCAATGGCCTGACCAGAGAAAATGCCATGAACGCAGATGGCATACACTTTCTTGGCACCCGCTTCTGACAGTCTAAACACAACAAAATAAACATAGGTCTAGTACATAGTACATGTATAATCTAGTATAATAATCAATTTCTGGTTTTCAGTACGATACCTATTCGGACGACGGACGGACAGACAAGACAGCGAGGTATGTAGAATTTTCAGCCGGATCGCTTAATCACGTTTCTTTAAATTTTTCAATTAAATTAAAATTGAAATTAAAATTTTTCTTTACAGTTTCTTTAAAACAGCAGTTTAATCCTTGTTCCGAATGGAAATTTAGAATGTGAATAACTATAATTATTTAATTTATTTTTAATATTAATTAACAAGTCCTGCTACATGGAATGTCGATTAAGAATCCGGAATTAAGAATGTAGTGTCATTCCGGCGAAACTCTGCTGGTAGCGTCTGGCCAGTTTGCAAAAAAATAAAAATTGGACGAAATATCATTACAACATTATGTATACTGCCCAACTGACAATCACAAGAGAATTTTTTACAATTTGGTAAGCAAGTTTAATATTTCCAAGAGTACATAATAGCAAGAGTACATATGAATACGTAAGAGTATGACTGCTGTCATACTCTGTGTATTATAAGCATGCACACGCTCTGCACGCTATCGGCTGACCCCGGTGACCCCCCCCGCAAATTGGTACCCAGTCCCAACGGGACTACACGCTCACTCGCTCTATACTTGTGTGCTATATAGCTCGAAAACACAAGCACTACACATGCGCGAGTTTTGTGTCTGTTTTGAGCATTAGAACACAAGTATAGCGCACAAATTTGTTTGAAGTGAAGGGTCCAATTTGCGGGGGGGGTCAGCCGTTAGCGTGCAGAGGATGTGTCACGCTTATAATACATAGAGTATGACTGCTGTCATGCCAGGATATTTTTTACCGGGAGGGGCATGGGCGCACCCAGGGGAGGGGTTTTGGGAGTTCCGACCCCTCCCTTTTTATCAGATTTACCCCCCAAAATTTTTGGGGAGAAAGCAAAATCTGAGCTATTTTCAAGGTTTAAAACCAAAAAATAGGAAAATTATCAGGTTCGACCCCTCCCTTTTCAAAATCCTGGGTGCGCCCCTGGGGAGGGGGGCGGCCCCCCCCCCGAAATTGACCTTCCCCCTCGAAATCACCCCCCGGGATTTTTTGAAGGCCCAAATTTTTGCCCAAAACAGGCAAAACAAGTAATAAAAATGCTCCTCCGGAGCATGAAAAAGTAATATGGGTAGTTGTGAGGTTGTAAAATCAAGAGAGGACTAGTCTTAAAAATGCTTAATATGGGGCAAGGTTCAAAAAAAGAAGAGGACTAGGTTGTGAGCGAATTAATATGGGCACAGCTTCGCCGAGCAACCCATATTCGCGGACTGAAAAAGTTATATATTTTTATACGTACCAGTGTTCAGATTTAGTTACGGCACGTAAATAACATACGACTATGATAAACGGGTTTTAGTGGAAGCAAACATTTCTTTCGATAAACTCTTAATATTTATCTACTGAGCGTTTTAACCATTTGTAAGTAAAGTATATGTTTCAACAATAACTTCAGGATCAGGACACTCTCCGACGATCTTCTATTTCTATTCAACCGTTAGCGTTACAATCATAGCTTTGGTTCTTTCTAGTTGCTTGTCGTAGTCCAGCACAACCAAATTATATACTATATAGTTTACGTATATATAACTGCTGGAATTGTAATTATTGACTGACATTAATTGCTTTGTATATGGCAATCGCCATGACGAAGCGTGAAAGCCCGCGAATATGGGTTGCTCGGCGAAGCTGTGCCCATATTAATTCGCTCACAACCTAGTCCTCTTCTTTTTTTGAACCTTGCCCCATATTAAGCATTTTTAAGACTAGTCCTATCTTGATTTTACAACCTCACAACTACCCATATTACTTTTTCATGCTCCGGAGGAGCATTTTTATTACTTGTCCTTCTGTCATTTTAAAGGTTCCCTTTCCAGCAGTGAGCTGACGCAGATTAGGAGCTTGAAAAATGCAATAGGCAGGGCAAATGGGCTTTCATTTTTTACCAAACATGACTACTTTTGAAGACTTTAATTTTTGACCCACGCCGGCCACCCACCCACAGGTCGGTGGAGCCACTTTTTGTGGCTGGTATAATGACAAAAGTTGATCGCCTCGCCAAGGGCTTTCATTTGACACCAAACTTGACCACTTTTGAAGACTTACATTTTTGACCCACACCGGACCCACTGTGGGTGGGGTACCCACCCACAGGTCGGTGGGGCCACTTTTTGGTGGTGGTATAATGACAAAAGTTGATCGCCTCGCCAAGGACTTTCATTTGACACCAAACTTGACCACTTTAGAAGACTTTCATTTTTGACCCACACCGGACCCACTGTGGGTGGGCCACCCACCCACAGGCCGCTGGGGCCACTTTTTGTGGGTGGCATTATGACAAAAGTTGATCGCCTCGCCAAGGGCTTTCATTGGACACCAAACTTGACCACTTTTGAAGACTTTCATTTTTGACCCACACCGGACCCACTGTGGGTGGGCCACCCACCCACAGGCCGCAGGGGCCACTTTTTGTGGGTGGCATAATGACAAAAGTTGATCGCCTCGCCAAGGGCTTTCATTTGACACCAAACTTGACCACTTTTGAAGACTTTCATTTTTGACCCACACCGGACCCACTGTGGGTGGGCCACCCACCCACAGGCCGCTGGGGCCACTTTTTGTGGGTGGCATAATGACAAAAGTTGATCGCCTCGCCAAGGGCTTTCATTTGATGCCAAACTTGACCACTTTTGAAGACTTTCATTTTTGACCCACACCGGACCCACTGTGGGTGGGCCACCCACCCACAGGCCGCTGGGGCCACTTTTTATGGGTGGCATAATGACAAAAGTTGATCGCCTCGCCAAGGGCTTTCATTTGATACCAAACTTGACCACTTTTGAAGACTTTCATTTTTGACCCATACCGGGCCCACTGTGGGTGGGCGCTGTGGGTCAGGGTCACATCCACCGACCTCAGCAGTATGCTCATCGTTTTCAGCGACCCCGATTTACTATATGGGTACC
>JASAND010017029.1:0-64849 GCA_030248195.1 Trissonchulus latispiculum
TTATGCCCCAGTGTCCTTCCCAAAGAACATATAAATGTCAATTTCTGTGCAATCAGCAAAACCTGCAGAGAAAACAATTACATCAAAATGTTGCAATTACATTGTAGTTTAATGGGTGGCAGTGGTTGCCTTTTAGCTTCATTTTGTGTTTCATGGTGGCCATTTGGATTTACTTTTCGGGCGAAAAAATCACGATTTTCTTAAAACGCATGCTGTGAACTAACCACTGGATGAAATTTGGTCTAGCCTATACCAAATTAAAGCTTGTTCTTTGGAGAGTACAACTATGCCAAAATTGCGTTGAAATACTATGTCCTTTGTGAAGGACGTCACCCTGAGTACATGTGCTTTCTGAAGGACATTGGGCATATCGTAATGTCCTTCAGGAAGAACATTGCTGGTCTTGACTTGGAAAATCCAACGAAGAATTGGTAGTTTCTATTACCTTGCATCATCTGGACCTGTTTTCAGCTGTTTTTGCGTCTCCTCATCTCTATTAGCCAATGGGGAAAGCAATTTCACGGATGCTTTCAAATTTTTACCCTGCTGAACTTGTGTTCCTTAGTTTGCCGGTCCGAAAGCTTAGACTAGTGTGCTTGAGTGCTCAATGCATTGTAAATATTTTACAGGCTTTTTATTACATTTAGTTGAATGTACTACGGTTTCTTTCATATAGAAGAGATACTCTAGCTTCCCGAAAGCTGCCAGTGACAATGCTACAGTGCAGAACCCTCGTCCTAAATCCGAAGAATTCGTGAATTAATTGTGAAAATGGAGGTGATTGGTTTGGCACGACAAGCAAAGTTGTTAGAAACTGCTTCCGTCGTTAAATTTCTGCTTATTCTTTTGCTTAGAAATCTAATATTTTATTAGGCTTAATGTTCACAAATATCAGTTGGATGGGCTATGTGGTTAGTAGTCTGGACTAAGTTTGCTGTTGAAACCTGGCGTAATATGCTACTGTAGCTGGAGCGAAGAGGCAAACATGAAAACGCCAATAAAATAATTGTTCTGTCTCAGAGGATCTGTTTTTGTTGGCTAGCTGCTGATGATGCACTTGGATCTAAATTGCAGCAATTTCAGACTATGGTTTGCGAATTTTTGCATCCAAATTTAAAACAAGAACCACCGGTCACCGGATGAAATGTCATACTATGCGAAAAGAGTCTGATGTATGACTAAGCCCACAGAGTACTCGGAATCATAAGCACTGCAGTGTACGTTTCAGTATCCCTAACTGCAGGCGGTAGACTCGAAAACCAAAGTCGGTAATTGTTGCAGTTTAGATCCAAGTGCATCATTAGCTCAGCTAGCCAACAAAAACAGATCCTCTGAGACAGAACAATAATTTTATTGATGTTTTCATGTTTGCCTCTTCGCTCCAGCTACAGTAGCATATTTTATGACGCCAGGTTTCTACTGCAAACTTAGTCCAGACTACTAACCACATAGCCGACCCAACTGATATTTGCGAACAGTAAACCTAATAAAATATTCGATTTCTAAGCAATAAAATAAGCACAAACTAACGACGGAAGCGGTTTCTAACAACTTTGCTTGTCGTGCCAAACCAATTACCTCCATTTCACAATTAATTCACGAATTTTTCGGATTTTAGGTTGAGGGTTCTGCACTGTAGCATTGTCGCTGGAATCTTTCGGGAAGCTAGAATAGCTCTTCTACGTGAAAGGAACCGTAGTACATTCATCTAAATGTAATAAAAAGCCTGCAAAATATTTACAATGCATTGAGCACTCAAGCACACTAGTCTAAGGTTTCGTACTTTCAAACTAAGAAACACAAGTTCAGCAGGGTAAAAATTTGAAAGCATCCGTGAAATTGCTTTCCCCATTGGCTAATAAAGATGAGGAGACACAAAAACAAAGCTAAAAACTGGTCCAGATGATGCAGAGTAATAGAAACTACCAAATCTTCGTTGGATTTTCCACGTCAACACCAGTAATGTTCTTCCTAAAGGACATTACGATATGCCCAATGTCCTTCGGAAAGGACAAATTTTGCTAATTAATTACTAATTAACTAAGCTAGTTAGAATCAAACCAAAGGTAAATTATTTCTTTGTGGCCCAACCTCTTTCAAAAACAAGTGAAGGAATTTTGCTGCACAGCCTAGATCAGTGGTGGGTCATAAAGGGTTAATTACGAAAATTCAGCAGGTTAACGAAAT
This sequence comes from Trissonchulus latispiculum, assembly GCA_030248195.1. NCBI lineage: Eukaryota > Metazoa > Nematoda > Enoplea > Enoplida > Ironidae > Trissonchulus > Trissonchulus latispiculum. Next base: position 2,188 of record JASAND010017029.1, read on the forward strand.
TCTTAAGAAAATTATTTCTTAAAGACTTTCTTAAAATGTTAACCTATTTTACGCCTGTACTGTTTCAGGTGAAAGCGGACGGTTTGGGGTCCTTAAAATCTAATTGAAAAATTTTTCCGTTGAGCTAGTCGCGAGTAATCCCCAAACAAGGTCAAAAAAGCGACCAAGATCAAGGAATATTGAAAGTCTGAAATCTGGAATAACTCATGCAATTTTCAGCCAAAAAGCTAAAATTTGGTGTGCAGGACTTTTGGACAGGGGAAATTTTCCTGAGAAACTCGTGGTACTAGCATGTACCAATCTTCCTTGGCCGGTTCAGAAAATGTACGTTGTTGAAGCGCTTTTGAGATATAAAGAAAACAATTTCGCTTTCTACTTTTTTTGGTCAGACTGTGGAATTGGACAGACTTTTCACAGGGTGTTTTCAGATTTTATAGATACATTGTACATTAATTGTATGTCCCTTCCTAAGTTTCTGTCCTAGCTGTCCAGCGACAAACCTAGTGATATTTATGTTACGTAGCGGTCGTGTAACTGTATTTGTTATAAACTTAATTAGTCTAATAGTTTAATGCTAACACTCAGAACATTTTGTTACTTTCTTCAGATGCTGCGACTGGGCCGGCGTCGTGTGCCACAGGATCTGCCCTCAGCGGCCTCGCTGCCCTCCATGGGCGCTGCAGCGGGGGCCTCTGTGGTCACAGCGGCGGGGCTGACCTCATCCGATGGAGAGGAGGAGAGTCATGCCCCTCGTTTTCAGGATAGTTTCGGTTCGGCATTGGCTGAAGCCCTGCAGTCGGCTGCAGCGAAAAAATCCCAGCAGGAAGAGTCGGGTGGTGAAGCTGGTCAGGGCGGAACAACTCCTCGAGGGAAAAAGGGCAAACGAAATCGTGGGAAGGTCATCTTTTCTACCTAGCCTGTGTGGCTGTGGATTACAGTTTTTTAGAAAAATGTGGACACTTTGTTTAGTAGTTTTTCAAATTTTGTGATGTAGCGTGGATACGTTTCTGTTGTTGTATAACATACTGCCCCAAGTATTTTCTTGATCATTCAGATTTTAATAAACTCAGTTTTGGACTCTAGAAAATGCTGAAACAGTTGCTGTTGCTGTAGACATCTCAGAACTGGAACTACATTATTAGCACCCTGTCTATTATATGTGGTTTATAAAGCATCCTGTAGCCATTTCGTTTTTAATTATAATATAAATATATTGTTTCATTGGCTATTTGTAATTTTTGTAGTTATTTGAAGTGATCTTCTGCTTGAAGCTTTTGCATTACATGTTTGTAAAGTCGTAATCTAGCCTGCCTGTCAGTTGAGAACTGTAAAACTTGCTTGATTTTTGCCACTAAGCTGGTATGCTGTACTGTAATGAACAATATTGTTTGTACTGATCCTGTAAAATTCAGAGCAAGAAAGAACTGGTTAATTTAAAGTTGTACTGGAAAAACCTTAGTTCATCTTGTTACATTATGTTAATATATGTTTTCATATTCTATCTTAAATATTTCTTGTATTAAATTGGTGGTTGTTCATTTTTAGTAGATTATTGGGTAGAGATAGACTGGGCTTCTTCTAGTATTTTTTCTTGAAGGTGGGGGGGCAAGGATTTTTTGGAGGGGGTGGCGAAATTTTTCTCTACAAGCTTAAGTAACTTATTTTAGCATACGCTGTAAACTGTTGTTTTTTATTGCAAAAGTGGGCAGTTTTAGTTGTCAGAAAGACAATTGGGTAAACATCTCTGTGCAAACTTTTTACTACCAAATCTGTTACCAAAACGAGGAACCTCTCATTTCTGGTAGAGGTCGTTTATAGGGCCCTCACTTGAATACGTCCAGATAGAGATTGTGTACTTTAAGCAGTAGAATATTTTACTGAGTTCCTAACTGGCCCTAAGAATTCAGTTGTACCTGGCCTGCCCACGCTATTTCAATGTCTAGTCACTATTTCCACAGCTCCGATCCAGCATGTAATTACAAGTATATACGCACAGGCAACTTCAAATTTTACTTTTACACGAGTTGCTTTTTAACATTTGGTACTTCCACATTTTCTTGTCGGTAGCCAGCCAACTAAAAATTTTCTCGGCCCGGTAATCTACGTTATCTATCTGATGGGTTTCGATTTGAATTGATTAGTTACTTGATGAAACTGTTCATTGTTAATTCATTCCATGAAGTAGTCGTTATATCCTTAAACTAGCTACTGGTAAGTTGCAATCGTCCGGAATTTTGTATACAAGCGCGACAGAGCATTACAAATCATGGTGTATGAGTTTCCTTCACCGACAGTAAAGTTTGCATCTGGTTCGTTGCAGTAGAGTGCTGCAGAAGTAGCTAGTTACAAATAAGTTGCAATCGTCCGAGATTTTGCAAGCTTCTTTGTTTTGTATTTTCAGTTGACGATTAATGAATGATCGGCGGAGTTTTTAAAGTTTCTTTTATGAAACTGACATTTTTACTTAAAGTTTACTGGGAACCGTATAAATGAAACAGGACAAGAATAAAAATGCACCGATGGAGCATGAAAAATGCAATATGGGTGACAGGTTGTAAATGGATAGAGGACTAGGTTTTAAAACGTTAGTATGGGAGGGGCACGTTGTAATGTCAGCAGTTATTCGCGGTCACTCATGTTCCACTTCACATATGATATACACCAGTAAGATCTACATTCTTCAGCTTTCCAAGCAAGCGCGACGATTTTGAAATATTAAAGCTTATTCCAAATAAACAATGCAGTTCTGGTAGAAAGGTATTCAAGAAGATGTTTTTCTGCACTGTCAGCGCAGAATCTTTTAACTCGATGCGAAAAGCAGTTGACATTATGTATGTGTATAAAATTAGGAGCACGACTATATACTTACATACCTGCAGGGTCATGCTGACAAATCGTAAAATTTTCTGAACTGCCAATAGCAACTGTCTGCGCAGCTTTCGCGAATATGGGTTGTTCAGCGAAGCTAGTCCATATCAGTGCGCTTTTAACCTAGTCCTCCTGGCATATACAAACTGCCCTTCCCATATTAACGTCTTAAAACCTAGTCCATTTACGACATAATGTCACCCATACTGCATTTTTCTTTCTTGCTCGATCGGAGCATTTTTATTCTTGTAGTAAGTGTAAGAAAATTAAAATGTTGGTTTTGCCGATGCCACCATTTAATATTAATCAGGGATAATAATGAGGAATAGTCAACACTGGGTAAAAATTGAGTTACTGTTACTATTACTGTTACCAAGAGTCTATAATACCAAGAGTAAGAAGCTTGGCCCTTCCTAATGGAAATGGCCTGCGAGATGCTCGGCACATTAAGGCCGAAATCTCGGGGGGGGGGTACCACTTACCATTGTTCAGCATGTGTTTATATGCGTTTGAACTAAAACGCATCTGATTGGCTAATCGCTTACCTCATGTCAAAATTATGTGTAAAAGCGGACCCCCTCGAGATCTCGGGGGGGGGTCCCGCTTAGCGTTGTTAAGTGTGTGTTTATATGCGATTGAACTGAAATGTATTTGTTGGCTACTTAGCTACCAGTCCTCATCAGTGCATTTCAGTTCGACTGCATATAAACACGCTTAACAACGCTAAGTGGGACCCCCCCCGAGATCTCGGGGGGGTCCACCTATACACGTAAAGTTGACATAAGTTAGGTGGTTAGCCAATCAGATGCGTTTTAGTTCAAACGCATATAAACACTTGCTGAACAATGGTAAGTGGTACCCCCCCCCCGAGATTTCGGCCTTAATGTGCCGAGCATCTCGCAGGTCATTTCCATAAGGTTCAAGGCCAAGCTTCTTACTCTTGGTATTATAGACTCTTGCTGTTACGGCCCATGTCAAGATAACAGTTAGAACCCCCAGAACCCCCATCAGAAAAAAAGGAGGTTCTCAATGTTTTTCATGCGTTTGAATCCAGCACTCGGTGACTATGCTACGAGACTACGTTGCGGATCTATTCTATCTGAAATTTTACGTCACGATATGTTTATATTGTGTTTATTTGTATCTCAGTCATCAAATATGTGGCATATAACTGGGGTGTACTTGGGGGGGGGGTCTTCCTGGCTTCTCTCACAAATTTAGACTGAAAAATCTAAAATGCTTGTGGAAATAACATTCAATGTGCACAATATGGGTGTCAATCGGATGCTGACGACAAGATGAACAAGATCGCAATATATATACGTTCAGGCAACGAACCCACTTTTCAAAATCCCCGCACTCCCTAACCCTCAGAACCTCCAACAAACACTTAAAACTAGATAGTAGAGGACCAAATCTCCTGAAAAAATTTCAGAACCCCCAGAACCCCCATCAAAAATTTGAAACTAAATATATGTAGTTACGGATCAAATCTCATCAAAAAGTTAAGAACCCCCAAGAACCCCCCAGAACCCCCATCAAAAAATGAAACCACACATAGTTATAGATCTAATCTCTACAAAAATTAAGAACCCCAGAACCCCAAGAACCCCCATGAAAATAAAAGCTCCAAGAAAAACAATTAGTAGATCAGAACGCATCAAAAAGTGACTTTTATCTTGACATGGGCCGCTGTTACTATTGCTATAGTTTATTGCTTACGTATCTTTGTTCTTCATAGCCTATGGAAGTACTCTAACCTACTCAATAATAAACCACAACGTTTACTGCAACGCACAGGCACAACTACCAACACTTCAGCGGCTGACTAGAACCTTACAAACAATGATTATGCTAAGCCACCAACAATCACAATAAGCATGTACCTACCCATACACCAAAATATTTTCAAAGTAAAGAGGTGTGGGCATGTTTATAAATTTAAGTTTCTAAAATTAACATACTGTTAATTCGAAGGAAATAAACCGGAAAAATAATTCCAGACCGTCTAAACCCATTTCTCGGACACAGGATAAAGGATACGCGAGAGGCTGAACTTTGAACTTTCTCAAAAGGAATGAACAGCTCAAATGAGGGTTCCCTGAAAACATGAAATTTAGATATCACAAGCACTGAATTAAAATTTTCGAAATATGAGACAAAGCAACACACTACAAAACCAGAACAAAACACTGCAAACTGCTAACGTTCAATATCACAGGGGCTATAACAATGTTCATTGGACATGGCAATGTGAAAACCCTTAAAATTAATTCAGCCCACACGTGTTAATCAATTTTTGCAGGATTTCACATTTTGGGAGGTCATTTTTGTATTCTTCTAGGGTATTGTTCATTTCTTCGTCTACTTTACGGCACAAGTTATTTAAAGTTAAAGTCGGACGTATTCAGACTGGTTGTTTACGCAATTTCACCTCAAAAGAAGGGATCTGCTAAACATGGAAATGAAAAGCTGTTTCTGCGTGCGGCAGACATGACAAGATATAGCTCCAGATTGTCTCTATCATAGCCACATTTTCAAATTGTGATAAAATTAGTATATATGTTAAATTTAAAAATAATAAATATTTATATAGAAAATTATTTTTGAAGGATGTGGTGCCAATTTCATTAGACACCAAATTGTAATATATACTTAACAAGCAAGATTTTGTGCAAAAGGTTAAGTTTCTACTGGACGGACAATTTCAGTAATTGTAAACCTGCTGCGCAGCTAATTTTTTTATAACGGATCTCTTCTTGCTTATTATAGAAAAACAAACGTGCAAAACATTGTTTAATTAATTTTGCAAATGTTTAAGGAATTCACTTTTATACTGTAATAGGAATAAGAAAACAAAATTGTGACAGTACAGCATCTGTAACTCAAAAAATACGGTCCCAGGTGGAGATCGAACCCACGACCTTTGGTTAATTAGACCAACGCTCTACCCATTGAGCCACGGGAACACATGCGAAATAAGTTTCAATTTTAATTCGAACCAAAACTATGCCGATATGTTTAGAGGTCAAAGGTCAGAGGCTTAGATGTGTGATTTTGCTACAGCTTCTGAGAACGCTTTTATATATTATAGTGTAAATTAATTTTGAATATATTATTAAGCATTTGTTCATCTACTTCATGTATTCGAAACATTGTTGCTGGGTTCTTAGTGTTAAGACTGGAATATGAGTCATCAAGTAGTGTAAAGAATAAATGTTTCCGGTTTCCAAATCGTCATTACTACATGAGCGTATATGCGTAATAATTGCATAAGTCAGAAGCAGAAGCTCCTTGAAAAGAAAAACAAGATTTCACACACAAATCATGCTGGGCCTATCTTAAACCACTGCTCACATGCATTTATGCTCCAAAGCATCTTTGTAAAGCAGATTGCGTGTGAGGGCCCGGTCTGAGCAAACATAAGAGACCTGCTGCGCTGAGGCGCAGCAGGAAAAATGATGTCAATATTTTGAACGCACCCCTTAAAATTACCAACTACACAGCTCGAAAACGCAATAAATACACAAATTGAAAACGACATATTTCTGATTTATGTTTAAGACACGTATTATAGTAACAAAATTCTCAACAGCCGTATGAGTTTTTCCTCCATTAAATTGATTAAAATTCTATAGAAGCTAAAAATAAGAATTTCATTATATATTCTGTAAAAACACATAATAATCAAACAAACACCAAACGATTCATGTCTAACAAAAATAACATAATGAGATTGCTTTCAATTCTGTACAGGTGTTCAAATTATGCATAGGCTTCAAAAACAATTTATAGTACACAACAACATAATATAAATAATAGTCAAATCAAGAGTTTATAATATCAAGAGTAAGACACTCAGCTCTTCCTAATAGAATAAGCTTGCAAGATGCTCGAAACATTAAGGCCGAAATCTCGGGGGGGCTTCTCAGCGTGTAAACATACAACGCTGACATTTTTTAAAAACGTGCGTTTTCGACAAATTAAATACTATAACTTGAGCTAGGAAAATCTTACAGTATATATATAATAATTTTTATATCATTATGTTACGTAGAACGAGATCTTCTTAACGATATGAAAATTATATAGTTCAGTTTAGGTAATCTCTTACAAATCCGGCAACAACGTAAGGCATTTTGAAGAAATGTTGAAATTCCTAGAATTTTCGGGGGAAGGTTGTTCTGTTTTGTTGCCGGATTTGTAAGAGATTGCCTGAACCGAGCTATATAATTTTTATATCGTTAAAAAGATCTCGTTCTACGTAACATAATGATATAAAAATTATTATATACTGTACGGTTTTCCTAGCTCAAGTTATAGTATTTAATTTGTCGAAAACGCCCGTTTTTAAAAAATGTCTGCGTTGTATGCTTACATGCAGAGAAGCCCCCCCGAGATTTCGGCCTTAATGTTTCGAGCATCTTGCAAGCTTATTTTATTAGGAAGAGCTGAGTGTCTTACTCTTGGTATTATAAACTCTTGGTCAAATTAATTAACAACATAATCTTAAATATTGATAAATATAAGCAGCCGTTAAGTAATAATTAATGATAAAATGACAAAAGAATGAATCAATACAGGCAATCACTATGCAGACTTATAAACAGCATTGTATAATAAGTTAAAGCTCAACAGAGAATAAAACATAATGGACATTGCATACGTACAGAATCACAAAAATAAAAAAGCAATTACATAATGTATATATCTTAAGGAATTTTTAAAATAAAACGTGATAATCTTTGTACATAAAAATGACCTACAAAATGTCAATTTTTCAATAAACCCTTCAAAAAGTTGCAGCCTTCTATGTAAATTTTGAACTAAACGATTCCTATAAACAATAACACTAGTTGGGCTCATTTAGCTGCTGCAGAATGATCAGCCTCATTGGAGCCGGAAATTTCCGGAGACGGTTTCACATCATCCTGGGAAGATAGATCATGCTGCTGATCGGATTCAGGGGTCTCCTGCTCCCCCGGCTCCTTCTCTCCAACCTCCATCTCGTTCTCTGCAGTGGCAGGCTCCTTATTCTCCTCAGCCGCTGGAGATGACTTTGGCGGTGAGAGGCCAGTTTCGGAAAATGGTTCCGGTTCCGGTTCACCATTTTGTTCTTCGCCCGGTGACGATTTAGGTCTAATGAGAGTCGACGTTTCGAGATCATCAGTACCGGCAGCAGCAGCAGCAGCCGGCTCAGGAGTGGACTGATCTTGGGTGCCAGGTGCAGCCGGGGTGCTGGGAGTGGAGCCCGCCTCCGAGCAGGCCGGTTCCTCAGCAGCTGGGGCGGCAGCGGGCGGAGGTGATGGTTCCAGCTGTTTCCGTTGATCGTCCAGAAAGGTGGTATATCGATCCAGGAGATCAGTGGAAGCCTGACTGACCATCTCCTGATATTTGGACTCATTGACTGGGCACTGAGATAGCTGAAATAACCAGAAACACATGAGGCGCCTATGAATGAGAGAACAATAAGCGTATACGTAACTTTGTGTCTACTAAATGAACTGAACATTAATGTCAATGTAAGGTAAAGTAAAGTGACCCCTGGAGAGAACTTCGATGTATAGAAGGCTACAGGGTGCCCGTGCTTATTCCAGGATTCTCAACCTGAAGCCAGGAGTGACAGCTCAAATGTTGACTACGTCTGTGGAAGGGGAATCAGTCCTTCATCAGGCATTACGGCAGGACTCTTGCCATACTGGTTCGGAGGCAAAGTTTCGCAACATTTTACAAACGCTTTAACAAGAACGTGAACATGAAGTAGGATGACATCACTGGGGAGCAGTTAAGTCAGCAGATACGTTATGTTGTATGTTGTTACAGATATAACGCAAAGCTAAATAGGTAAAGTTGTAACATAAATGTACCTTTTTCACAGTATCCAAAAATTCACTGTCTGCATCCTCGATTTTTGTACGTTTCACTTTGAACTTTTCTTCCAGTTGTTCTAATTCGGCTTCTAGCTTTTTCTAAAGTCAAAACATAGAACGCATGCATTACTGCAATCGTTTTAAAGCTTTGGTAGTTCCAGCAACCTAAATATTGGACCTAAATCAAAAAGAAAGATCTGCACAACTTAATAGGTCTTGAAAAAACCAAAAAACTCAGATTGTTTATTCCAACTCTCAACAGTTAATATAAACTGAAACTCAACTTTAGCAGTTTTCATAAATCCAGAAGGGGTACTTATCAATCGAAATCGTGAGGGGGATTTTTTCAGGATGTGATAATTCTGTTCCCAATTTATCCTAAGAATCTGTTACTATATGCATAATAAATCCAATGTATCAGAAAAGCACGTACTTGGTGCATATTAAGTGATTGCACTTGTCGCTTTAGGACATTCATACGAGTGTTGGTCACAACACTTCTGAGATCGGGCACGGCCGTTTCAGAGAAAATCTCCAACAGCAGGCGCTGATTTCGCTGAAATCGAGATCCGGCAATATGCTTAGCTGACCAGCACTGTTCTTCTAGAAGAAAAACAACTAGCGAAGTAGCGAGAATGGGTTGCCGCTGCTTTTTCCCTTAGAGACACGGGTCTCTGTCAGAAGAATGCAACAGTTTTTTGGTCGTAACTTTCGCTAGACGCATTTCCGGAAAAGTTGTTCAGCTCGACGAGCTCTTTCATTTGAGTACCATATCGACCACTTTCGGAAAAAAATTTCAAAATCCGGGTTTTTGGAAATTCCAGGATTTTCAGTTTTTCGGCTGTAACTTTTGCTAGACGCATTTCCGGAAAATGCCGCAAGCAGAAAAGTTGTTCAGCTTGACGAGCTCTTTCATTTGAGTACCATATCGACCACTTTCGGAAAAAATTTTCAAAATCCGGGTTTTCGGAAATTCCCGGATTTTCAGTTTTTTGGCTGTAACTTTTGCTAGACGCATTTCCGGAAAATGTCGCAAGAAGGAAAGTTGTTCAGCTCGACGAGCTCTTTCATTTGAGTACCATATCGACCACTTTCGGAAAAATTTTTCAAAATCCGGAATTTTCCGGGTCCAATATCTCGAAATCCGTAAAATTTCCAAAAATTTCGATTTCAGTTTCGAAATCAGCGTGGTCGAATTACCCTATGCCCAACTTTTGAGCAAAATCGGAGACAAAAAATTTTTACGTTTCCCTTGGTCCCCCCTTACCATTCTAAAAAATTCCGGGAGCTGCCATTCCCGGAATCCGTGAAATATCGGACTGCCCGCGCTTCAGTCAACACTTCACCCCACCCCAAACCCCCACTGAAAATTTCAGCCCAATCGGTCGACCCTAGCAAAAGTTAGAGGGGGGGGACAGGTGATGGTAACGAGATGAATAATAAAGGGACATACCCAGATGAAAGGGTTGCCTTTTTTGTGTAAAAAGCGGCAACCCAAAAAAGATCATGGAATGGTAGTAAAACTGCAGGCGGATTTCGATCTTTAGCTGTTGTACGTTCTTAGTGTACTGTTTAAGAGACCACACAAATGAACTAATGGCGGTGCCCATGGATGAATGGGTTTCGCAGAGCGCAGACTCTCCTGCATGTCCGGACTGTGGGGCGGGAGAAGATCTTGCCCACCTGCTCCTCCACTGTCCCCGGCATCGCTCAGCTCGCAGGCGGAAGCTGGGGGACCAGGCCGAGGTTGGATATTTTGTCTCAGGGACCCCCCAGGGTGCTTGCCTTCCTGAGGGATGTGGGGCGGATCTGACGGATTTGGTCTGCTCCAACCACATTGAATTCATTCACGATGGTCCAGGAACACGAAGAAGAAGAAGAAAACTAATGGCGGAAAAACTTGAGAAACAAGCTAGCAATTTGAAAAGATGTCTCACAAGACGGAGTATATACATACCCGACGTTTCATCCTCACACGGTTGTATCGTTACTTTAGATTCCAATTTCTAAAATAAAGTAACTAAACAATTAGTTTTCTCTACAGCATGAAAGAAATTAAAATACTACGCAATTAAAAAGTAACACCCAGAATTCTCTGACATACAATAAACACTAAATGCTAATAAACTTAATGTAGCTATAACTAGGTAGTGCACCCGATAACACTTCGGTTCAATCATTTTAGTTTACTGTCAGAAAGAAACTAATTGAATCGTACGTTACATTGCCGTCTTATTTCCATTTCTGTAAAGATGTTATATACACATTGTACTACTTTCAAATTTTTAAATACATACGCAGAGCAATCAGCTGAGTTTCTTCAGATTGAGATATTATGGAACGTTAAAACGAAAGTACATATTTTCTGTTGCAACAACAAAGCAAATGAAAAGACAAACGATGCCGAGTAAAAGCACTTTAATAGAGATTTGCACTAAAAATAGTACTCCATTTTCAGTTGTGGTCTCACCTGGTTAATCTTTCCCCGGCTGGTGTCCTTTTCGCGCATCTCAGCAGCTGCAAATAAACAGAAATCAAAGGATAATATATTATAAACAATAATATTTAAGATTATATAAGAGTCTTAAAGGCTTTGGGAGGAGAAGCAAGTCTATATAATTATGTGGATGGTGAAAGGTACCAATAGAAAGTGTACGAACGTAAACTCTGATAAAAACTACAGTAGACGGACCGAAACAATAAAACAAATCAAAGGACGCTTTACTTATGTACGTAAATGGATTTAAATAAACGAAAAACGACAGAAACTTGATCAAAATCTGACAATTTTGACGAAACTGACATCAAATTGAGGAAATGTGTCTATACTGATGCACAAAATATGGCACAACCAAATATTCCTGCAGCTTGATGAATTTTTCGAACGTGCACCTCAAGTTGGGTTGACACAGCCAAAAGCTTAGATATATAATTACGCACAAAAGAATCTATGAGAACTTTCTTCAGTAATAGATAATTCTAATTTGGAAAGCCTGTCAAACCATGTCGTCAACTCGACCAGCATAGCAATTTCTGAAGCGTCAATAGAAAAATTGAATGCTTCCGAATTTCTCATAGGGTCGGGGGTATAAAATAAGTGGACAAATGGTTCTTCCCTCCTATTTTCTGAAGCAACACTCCTTGATTCAACAGTGAAATTTAATTGTTCACTCCTGTTTAGCAAACTAATGTTTAGTACTACATAACCTTCTACATTGCGTAACCGATAGTAATATGATGAAAATCTAGTAAATTTATATTTTGAAATGTAAATTGTTCGTCTTCAGAAATAAATGAATTTGTTTGTTAACATATACCTCTTTCCTTCGCCGAGAGATAAGCCTGATAGGCCGGCGAATTGTGATAAGATTTCATGGCTTCAGCGTAATCCGCCTAGAACAGCCAAAAAGGATGGCATCTTAAAAATATCCCATCCAGTTGGCAACATCAGTCAAACGGCTTTAACTTCGGTGCAGTAATTATTCAGCAATGTACAATGCACACCGTGCATAAACACAGTAACTTGAATACATCGTCACAGCATGTTATGGTAATGGTAAAGTGACCCCGGACCGGAGAAAACTCCACCCTACAGTAGGTTATAGGGTGCCGGTCCTTATTTCCGAATTCTCCGTCCGATGTCAGGAGTCAGAGTGACAACTAAAATGTTGACTACATCTGTGGAAGAGGGGGCGCGCAATTCATCAGGCATTGCGCCAGAACACAGATTCCTGTTACTGTCCCACAACAGTGGAACCCATTTGCCGACCAGTTAAACGATGGATAGCTGGGTTGGCTAGAGCCCACGGAGAACCGATATGTGCTTAGCCCCTTGCTCAAGGGGGACGTTATGCAATATACCTTACATCAGATCTTATAAAGTCCTTAATGCAATGCATGCATAGACTGATACTCCCATTATGACAACGTGCGCACCATACCTTTTCAACCTCGTACTCTTCATTGAATCGCTGCTTCTCTACCGACGGAAGTTCACGCCACATCTGGCCAATTATTTTCCCGATTTCCCACAGCTTGGCATCCTGATTTGACACTTTAACACTTTCCCAGACCTAATAATACGAAAACAAAAATAATTCAGCTGCAAGGGGCTTCAGAATAGCAGATAGAAAAAACGGACAAACACCGCTTCGTCACATCACAACCCTTTCGCATACTGGAAAAAATACCGTTATACGTCTATTCAAAGCTTAATTTCAAAACATTTTCTGCTTTGAAAGTTAAAATTCCTCGTTTCATCTCTTCCTCAATTTATCGCTGCCTCTGAAGTTCGATCATCAAGCTAAGCAACGTCTGTACAACCTTGGATTAAAAACATTTTCAAAAACGGAATTGAAAAATCTTTTTAAAATTTTGAAATTGTCAAAAATTAATTTTTCATTCCCTGAAATGTAAATGGATATCAGAATATTTTTAGCAAAGCGGATATTATATATCCGGATACCCAGTGCCCATGGAAAGCAACAACTTCACATCGGAGTCGCTCAAGTATCGACCGGAGTTTCTGGCTGGAGTGGAGTGTAACACTCCGGCTAAGGCAAAACGCCTGCCGAAGCGCTGGAGTCCATGTATAGTCAGACCCGGGATGAAAAAAAAAGGTTTTCGACTAAAGCCTCTAACGTTCGCAAATGTTTTCCAATCTGGAAGCGGTTTTGCATGTAAGTGCCTGGCACTGCCCTCTATCGATTCAGGTATTAAGATCTTTCCTAGCACCACAGATTCTCAGATTGATAAAAAAATCGGTGATTTTTTTACCCGACAAAATGGTAAAAAAAGTTCAAAAATTGTGCAGCATCAACAAATCAGGTTTCATAAGCAAAATAGCCATTTTTGAAAAATATTCAAAAATGGTCGGTTTTGACTAATTCAAAAAGTTTTTAGGCTTAATCGATGCTTTTTAAGCGTTCTAAACGCATTAAAACTCCCATACTGCTTCAGAAAAAATTTTTTTGCTGGGTTCTGACCATTTTTTTTACCCGAAAAGTGGCGAAATTTTGGGGGTAAAAAAATGGTCAGCTGGTGGAGCCCCAATGCAGTAGGGGATATGGTGCCTTGTGTGTTAATACTTGGGGCCAATACAAACCCACATGCACAGTATTGGAGCCCGGAGTCTCTCCACCCTAGCAAGAGAAGTTTAGAAATTCCGATATGACCCTTAGCTTTTGGCGGTGGTTTTGGGAGGTCAACTTTGAAATTACACTGAAAACTTTCTATTTGGTCCAGGGGTCTCATACTTATAGTTTGAGGTCATCTAGGGTGGCGCTATATTATCACACATTAGTGGGACTCGCCGGGTCTACCAGGCTTCCAGGGCGGCCCCGTTTTTTACCCTTATTTGGGGGTGTTTTTTCCCGGGTCTGACTATATATATACGATTTGAAAAGCAAAAAATTTAAAAATTGCAAAAAGTATAGCGAAAAATACATATTCCGGACCAATCCTGTCGCTTAAAATCCGAATTTGCACTTCGAGTTACACTCCGGCTCCGGCAAAATTAAACTCCGGTGGTCTGTTGATTGGTGTTTATATAAATGAACTGTTTTCTGTGGTCACAAACATAAGATTATACAGTCACGCATACACACACAAGGATACCTTTCTGCTGTATCTCATATACGGCATTAGCGGTTTCTCAGGAGCTTTGGGAGGCTTAGGTATTTTGCCATCCTAAAATATCACAGTATATAAATATATATGAATGCAATACTACGTAGTGCATCACACACAAAGGCTTTTGGCCGATTTCCTTGAGGACAGCGGAATAAGAAGTCATTTTTAAAATAAAATTCAAAGCGCTGAAACTGCAAACTACGTAGCAGTTCGTTTCTTACCTTTCCCAATTTTCCTCATTTCGAAGAATATGTAATCCGCTGAGAAACTTTGACGTTGTTGTTAAAATAAATGCAACGGAGCAATTTTTTGTTAAAACTAATTCGCTTCTTTGAATAATTTGAATAATCCATACCGACTGCGCAAATTTGACTACGCGCAGCTCACGTTATTTGTGCGCGGGTCGATTTTCCAGAAATCAAGCTGTACCGAAGCATATGTACATATATACGCATATTGTACGTATATATACGTACAAGTAACAAAAATGCTCCGCACAAAAGAGGATAATATGTGTGTTGGGCCGATGTCTATCCTTTAAATTTCGGTTGAGAACGGCATATATAAATCCGACAGCAAAAGTTGCTCAGCTCATTTAGGGCTTTCATTTGATACCAAATTTGACAGCTGTTGAAAAATTTTATTTTAGACCCAACATCGCCTAAGTCCCCACCACAGCACTCTACAGCCACTTTGGGCACGGAGTTAAAAACAAAAGTTGCTCAGCTCACTTAGGGCTTTCATTTGATACCAGCTTTTACCACTTTTGAAAAATTTTATTTTTGACCCAAAATCGCCTAAGTCCCCACCCCACCCCACCACAGCACTCTACAGCCAGTTTGGGTACGCAGTTCTATGACAAAAGTTGCTCAGCTCACTTAGGGCTTTCATTTGATACCAAATTTGACCACTTTTGAAAAATTTTATTTTTGACCCAAAATCGCCTAAGTCCCCACCCCACCCCACCACAGCACTCTACAGCCAGTTTGGGTACGCAGTTCTATGACAAAAGTTGCTCAGCTCACTTAGGGCTTTCATTTGATACCAAATTTGACCACTTTTGAAAAACTTTATTTTCGACCATTTGACCCTCCCACCCGACTGACCCGTCAAACGGCAAAGTAGAACCAGCCCAGCAATATATGCACGTCGGACGGCAAAACGGATACCGGGAATGAGCTGGGCACATCTGAAAACCCCTATAGACAAAGTTTTGAGAGGCCAGGTAAAGCCTACTATGGACCTCCAGGAAGCGGTTTTCGATTTGACCCTCCCGACGGCAAAGTGGAACCAGCCCAGCAAAATGGGCCGGTCTGACGGTAAAACTGACTGCGGGAATCGATTCTCCGTGCCAGAAAACCATTGTATGGAAGATTTGAGCTTTCAAAGTTGAATAGATAGCGAGAAATTTCGATTTTTCATTTTTCGAATTTTCGCCATTTTTGACGGGCTACTGTGGTCGCTAGGGAAGTGATAGAGAAACGCAACCTGGACCGTTAGTTAGTTCAATATAAGTAATTTCTGAATATAAAAAGAAATCAGCTCCAGCTCGTAACGTTCGACCGGAGCGACGACCACAAAAATGGTCACTTTTCGCTATGAGCCGACTTTGCGGCGCCACTGCGGCGCTGTGGCGCAGCTGCGGCGCAAAAAAAGTTGTGATTCTTAAATTCTTTAGAGGGTACTACTAGACCCTATAGCCCTTTAGGTTGGCCCACCGCTGCAGATCACGTGAAAGCGGCGAACATTATGTACAATACAACCATCAAATAGGAGAAACCGGAAAAAAAAACATCGCCGCCATAACCGGTCCGGGGCGCAACTTTTTAACGGTAAGTGATACGGGGCTGAAACTTCACAGACATACTAAACTCGATGTGCTCTACAATTTGCGCATGAAATCTGCGCAGGATCTGCGCAGGATTTTGCGCAGCTTCTGCGCAGCATATTTTACACTGTCTCCAGCCACTTTTCACACATATTATAGGGGTCGCTGCCGCGACCCCTATGATAAGACATTGTCAAAATTGAAAAGGTTCAAAAACGGTTTGCCAAACGCATCCCTTGTCTAAGTAGAAAATCGTATGCAGACCGTTTAAAAATTTTAAATCTGGACAATTTAGAACTTCGTCGAGTAAAATCTGATTTATCTCAATGCTACCGCATAGTCCATGGATTAGATAGCCTAAAGTGTACCGACTTCTTTACTGTTAGAGAAAGTAATAGGCTTCGGGGACATAAATATGTGCTTAGTATCAAAACCTGCCATCGAAACGAAAAGAAGAATTTTCTCAGTAATAGAATAGTGAATGCTTGGAACAACCTTCCGTTCGGTGTAGTTAATTCGGTCTCTCTTGATGTTTTTAAACGCTCCTTGCATACTATTGATTTAAGTGCTTATACCAAAATATTCTAAGATTTTCTATACTTTTTATGTAATTACTAATTGTCTGTGTATTTCATATCAAATTGAAGCTGTTTGCATTTGGTTTTGGGTATATATGAAATTTTATCTTGGTGATATATAACTCCCTGTACTCTTTTCTTAATTGACTGGGTGTGCGTAAGTACGTAGTTGTAATCTCAACTCTGTGCGTCCCTTTTCAGTATTTTTTTACGTTGACTGTCCATTAATTTGTGTGTTTTTACTGAATAAACTATATAATTTGTTTGTTTGGGGGAACGTTTGGAGGGAAGATTTTTTGCAAAAACGAGCTAAAAATTGGTATTTTGGCGTATTTTACACGTAGAAAGGCAAAATGTTCTAAAAAATGCCAGGATTTAAGCTAAAAATAGCCATTTTACAAAAAATCTCCGGAGACGCCGGAAAAAATGTTTGAAATGTTGCCTATTTTTGGCAAAAATTTGGGCTCCCCCAAAAATCTCCGTTTGTTGTTGTTGTTGTTTGTATTACGCACCTTCAGAAATCCAGAGCTAGATTTGATCGGAACAAATAGCGGATGTGAATTGACACCACTGGGAAGAAAGGGTCCATCGTCGAAATGACCCTGCAAGGAAAACATTCAAAAGAATGATAGTAACACATTAAATATACGTCTATATACATTATCCGCTAATTCCTTGCTTCATAGTTCAATCAAAAGTTTTGTGTTCAAGATTGAAACCTCTAAAAAGGATATCTACATATATACGACATATTGTAAGTACGTAGGTTTGTATATTATAAGAGTTAGCAAGTTTTTGCTGGACAGATACACACATATGCGTACATACGCATATTTGCATATATATATATACACACTGACCTGATCACTGCTCATGGACAATGACATGATCCAACTTGCCCCAGGCAACAGTTGTAAAATTGCGTCAAAGCAAATGTGCCTGAAATTTTAAGCACGCATTTCACTCATAAGCACAGGTGTGTTTGAGGGAGGGGGTGGCGGGGACAACTCCTCCCAAATGGAGGGGGTCGCCGACCCCCCCCCATGTTTTCCAGCCCCTCCCCCAAATCGACCACCCCACTAAAAATTTTCAAATTCCTACCTAAATTTTTAAAACTTTTTAGGCAAAAATTCGATATTTAAAAAATTGCCAAGAAGTAGCGAAAAACTGATAAAATTCGCTTATATCATAGGGGTCGCGGCAGCGACCCCTATAATATGTGTCAAAAGTCCCTGGAGACACCGTAAAATAAGCTGCGCAGAGGCTGCGCAAAATCCTGCGCAGATTTCATGCGCAAATTGTAGAGCACATCGAGTTTAGTATGTGTGCGAAGTTTCAGCCCCGTATCACTTTCCGTTAAAAAGTTGTGCCCCGGACCGGTTATGGCGGCGATGTTTTTTTTTCCGGTTTCTCCTATTTAATGGTCGTATTGTCCTGACTTTCCGCCTCTTTCACGTAATCTGCAGCGGAGGCCGGACCTAAAGGGGTATAGGGTCTGGTAGTACCCCATGCGCCAGCCGCAGGTGCGCCACAGCGCCGCAGCGGCGCCGCAAAGTCGGCTCAGAGCGAAAAGTGACCATTTTTGTGGTCGCTGCGCAGCTCGAACGTTAGGAGCTGGAGCCGATTTCTTTTTATATTCAGAAACTACATATATTGAACTAACTAAATAGCTAAGTCTCGTTTCTCTATCACTTCCCATGCGACCACAGTGGCCGGTCAAAAATGGTGAAAATTCGAAAAATGAAAAATCGAAATTTCTCGCTGTGTATTCAACTTAGAAAGCTCAATTCTTTCATACAAAGGTTTTCTGGCACGGCGAATTGATTCCCGTAAGCAGTTTTGCCGTCGGACCCACCCATATTGCTGGGCTGGTTCCACTTTGCTGTCGGGAGGGCCAAGTCGGTACCGACTTCCAAGAACACCATATAGGACTGTGCATAGCCTCTCAAAACTTTGTCCATAGGGGTTTTCTGGTGCGCCCAGCTCATTTCGGAGTCCGTTTTGCCGTCCGACCCACCCATATTGCTGGACTGGCTCCACTTTGCCGTTTGAAGGGTAAATCGGGTAGGGGTCAAGTGGTCAAAAATAAGATTTTTCAAAAGTGGTCAAATTTGGTACCAAATGAAAGCGCTAAGTGAGCTGAACAACTTTTGTCATAGAATTGCATGCTCAAAGTGGCTGTAGAGTGCTGTGGTAGGGTGGGAATGGGGACTTAGGCGATTTTGGGTCAAAACTAAAATTTTTCAAAAGTGGTCAAATTTGGTACCAAATGAAAGCCCGCATCGAACTGAGCAACTTTTGTCATAGAAGTGCGTACCTAAAGTGGCTGTAGAGGGCTGTGGTGGGGTGGGGTGGGGACTTAGGCGATTTTGGGTCAAAAATTAAAATTTTCAAAAGTGGTCAAATTCGGTACCAAATGAAAGCCCGCATCGAACTGAGCAACTTTTGTCATAGAAGTGCGTACCTAAAGTGGCTGTAGAGGGCTGTGGTGGGGTGGGGTGGGGACTTAGGCGATTTTGGGTCAAAAATTAAAATTTTCAAAAGTGGTCAAATTTGGTACCAAATGAAAGCCCGCATCGAACTGAGCAACTTTTGTCATAGAAGTGCGTACCTAAAGTGGCTGTAGAGGGCTGTGGTGGGGTGGGGTGGGGACTTAGGCGATTTTGGGTCAAAAATTAAAATTTTCAAAAGTGGTCAAATTTGGTACCAAATGAAAGCCCGCATCGAACTGAGCAACTTTTGTCATAGAAGTGCGTACCTAAAGTGGCTGTAGAGGCCTGTGGTGGGGTGGGGTGGGGACTTAGGCGATTTTGGGTCAAAAATTAAAATTTTCAAAAGTGGTCAAATTTCGAGTCAAATGAAGCCCCGCATCGAACTGAACAACTTTCGCCATAGAACCACCCACCCAAACTTGCTGTGTCGGATTTATATACTTTCTTTCTCAACCGGATTAAACGACAGACATAGACATAGACATAGACATAGACGACCAACACACATATTATCCCCTTTTGTGCGGAGCATTTTTGTTACTTGTATATAATTAACCAAAAATTGCTAAAACAGCTGAAAATTGATAAACTTTTTCAGTTTCCGGACCCACACCGTTGCCGTAAATTTTTCGAAATTTTAGCTAGTTTTGGCGCAAATTTGTCCATTTCTGGTTAAGAAGAGGTTCGAAGCTCCCTTTTCGGATTGGAGCCCCTCCTTTTCGAAATCTGGATGCCGGACCGATGTTCGTAAATTAAGACGGGACCTGTCTGCATTACGGTCTGATTTCGATGCTTTGAAACAATCAACGGGTACGGCGGCTTCGTCGGGTGATCCAGCTATGGGGTCCGCTTCTACGGTTGGCTCTATTGATACGATTGGGCATCGTCTGGGACTGCCAGAAGCAAAATTTTCATCTTTTATTGAAAATTTTGATATGCGCAAACTGGCTGCGGAGTTTGCTTCGGTAGCGCCTTCTGCTGCTTTTAGAGCAGTTTTTGAAGCAAATCAGGAGCTGGAGAAGGTCCAGTCTAAAAAGAGCAATATAGTTATATTCGGTATATATTGCTCCTCAGCAAGGAAAGCCAGATCTGGATTTGGTTCGTGACGAACTGGGCAAAATCGAGGTTCCGGGTGATCGGGTTGTTAAAGAAAGCGATTTTGGACGCAGCTCGTGAACAGAAGTGGCCTGATCTGTATATTCGACGAGATCTTACCTATCGTGAACGTGAAGCGAGAAGAGTCGCTTGGCAGAGACGTCAACAATCGAACTTGATTTCTACCGATGTTGAGCTGTCCTGGCAGTAAGTGGAGCTGAGTTATTGGATCGGACCGATCCGGGAGGATCTGCTGGTTCTGCCTTTACGACAAATATTCGGCCCTTGATACCTTCAAATGGGATCAATGGTCCAGTGGGGCAGAACCAGCAATCCAGTCCTCACACCCCTCTATAAGGTCAGCGAGTTTAAGTATGTTGTCAAGTTTTGTTCTGGTTTAAATAAGTTTAAGGTAGTTTTATGTAATGCTACATGTACGTATAACTGCATATCCAAGGTTACGGTGCTGGTTGGCTTTTAAAATAGCCTTCCTGCCTAAGATAACGCACCGCGTAAAAAGTTCTGAAATGGTCATGAACAGTGGCCTTCCAGCCTAAGATGACGCACCGTGTAAAAAGTTCTGAAAAAGCCATGTACAGTGGCCTTCCAGCCTAAGATAACGCTCCGTGTATAATGTTCTGTAGAGGCCATGAACAGTGGCCTTCCAGCCTAAGATGACGCACCGTGTATATATAAAGTTCTGAAAAGGCTATTAACAGGCATTTTTCCGTTTCAGCAAATACATTCAGTTGAACTAGAACGTTTTCATCCAGCTTGTTTGCGATAGCTAGCTTTGCTTACATTGTGTATGCAACTTCTCTGACATGATTTTCTTCTCTGCAGCGGAAAAATAAGCGAAACTATGGGGGAAAATGCCCTCGACGGGCAACCAACTTGGTAGAATAGGGAAAGACTTTCTCAGCGACTAAAATGTCAGAAACCAGCTTTGTGCGCCGAATAGGGAATCTACTCGGCGACTAAAATGAAAGAAACCAGCTTTGTCGCCGAATAGAGAATTCCCTCCTTCCGCCCTATTCGCGCGAACTTTGAAGCCTGTTATGTGTTGCTTTGCTGAATAATGAGAGAGCTTCAGAATGGCAGAATTACTACAGAATGCAAAACAACAGTTTTATCAAGCCAAGTAAGTCAAGGTTTTCACAGACATAAATACGCTGTCTTCGATGTGCTATCAGAAACATTGAGAGCATATATAATATATATAGATGTGCTCTGTGCTGATCTTGCCGAGAATTGATACAATCAAACATTATATAAAATGAAATGCGATTGATTGTATATGTTTTAGCACAAGGACTGTCGACCACAAATTGTTTAAACTGCATATATACTTATTGTTGCTTTCTGTTGGTCCTGCTAGCGGTTGTATGCATAAAATATTTACGGATCAGGAAGCTCAAAAAGAAATTAATCTAGCGCCACCCCTAGTCACCACGCAACCGGTACGGGAAATGTCATATTGAGCGCAATGCTTACGTTTGCAGTTCCTAACAGAATAATTACCTATATATTTCCTCCCGAAAGACGATAAGTTCGCGCGAATAGGGCGGAAGGAGGGAATTCCTATTCGGCGACAAAGCTGGTTTCTTTCATTTTAGTCGCCGAGTAGATTCCCTATTCGGCGCACAAAGCTGGTTTCTTTCATTTTAGTCGCCGAGTAGATTCCCTATTCGGCGCACAAAGCTGGTTTCTGACATTTTAGTCGCTGAGAAACGGCATTTTTCCGCTTCAGCAGAATCTCAGTTGTAACCATGCACCGTGTATTTAACATTCAAGTCTTTCCCTATTCTACCAAGTTGGTTGCCCGTCGAGGGCATTTTCCCCCCTAGTATATAAACATAGGCAAATTTTGGAAATTTTTAAAAATTGTTTATTTTCGTCAGTTTAAGGTGGTGGTATCCTTTTGTGCAGTGCTTTTGTGATGATTTTTTGAAACGCTATAACTTTCGCAATTTTGGAAGATAGAAAGAGCTTTATACATCGTTTTAAAGCTTATTATATGTAGATTCACATGAGCTTACGAAACTGGCAAAATTAGCAAAAAAATGGCTGAAATCTTCAGCGGTTCTAACATCTAACAGGATGAATATAGACCAAACATTTTTGAACATCGATTTCTCAAAACTGAAGAAACGGCCAAAATTTTTTCTTGTGCTACCATGCAGAGGAGATATGGGCCGAGGGACGTTTTTTTGGATTTGGCTCAACAAGCCTCAATACTCCAGAAAATCCGGCAAATGTGCGGCGACACGAAATTTCGCAACTTTGAAGTCAGTTTTCTCGCAACTGGAGACGTTTTAGCCCAAACCAAGAAAAACGTCCCTCCGCAGAAGTGCGACTTTCTATTCTGCCGAAAATCTCCGGAATCCGTCGAGTAGTTTTTGAGAAATCGATGTTCGAAACAAAATAATCGCAGTATTGCCAAAATGGTTTTTCGGCCAAATCTCTAGCTGAAAGCAATAAAGTCCAGCTAATAGGCATTCATAAAATGTGCATTTGGACGATGTATCGATTGAGTATAACTAAGCCAATTTTGTCCTTAACATGTGGCAGTAATTTTGAAAAAACTGATTTCCTCGAAAATGGCCATTTTTTGACCCTAAAAACAGTTTTTTGCTTATACTGACTTAACCACTGGAGATAGCTCAAAGGTTGTAAGTGCAAAAATGTTCATTTTCGAGTCCTCTTTCCAGCCATACCAACCAATCCCGTGTCTTGTCTACCTACTGGGAGCTTAAGGCCAAAAACCAAAACTTTCTTATCTTTTGGCCTAAGAATACGGGACTGGTCCTAAAATGTTAAAGAGCACGGAAACAGGTTATTTCGTAAGTTTTAGCCCTTTGCGTAAAGAATTAAAGCCGTAGAAGTCAAAAATACCCGAAAGGAAACCAGCACCTTAAGCATCCTATAGTGTAGAAAACGCGTTTTTCTTGTATTTAGAGCCAAACTAGACCCATTTTACTGCAAAAGTAAGCATTTTTGGTCAAAATTGAAATTTTGGCTTGAAATGGCGCCATGTCCGATTTCGACCCCCTGCAGCACCCACAACAGAACGAACCCAGGTAAAACCTGTACCAATTTAATCTATAGTCTCTATTAAACAAACGTATGTATATATTAGTTTGACCTTTCCCGCTAAAGGTTGAAAAATATTCAATTTTGAAAAGTGGTTTTTTTCCCGCCGATGGGTTTTTCCCGCCAACTCTAGGTCACCCCCAGCCCCAGGTCGCCGCACCGGAGGGGTTAGAGCAGTGTGGCATATATCATCATGAAGCCCAACAGATGCCCTACACATCTAGGTCTTTCCAGTAGTTCAGGGTGCCCAGCCAAAGTTTGCCAAATTTCGGCATTTGGACGGACCAAAATTTTCGAAAATTTCAAGGTCCCAAAAAAGTGCTGGTTGGGGGTTCGGGGAGGGGTAACCAAAAGCGGGGTGAGGGATAGTCGAAAAATCTGGGGAGGGGGGAAAAGTTGGTCGAAAATTTTGGAGGGGATACCCCCCAACCCCCCCCCTCCCCCTGCTGAAACTATGGGGTGTCAAGAAATTAAGGAATGAGAAAGCAAAGAAATATGAAGCTTAAAGAGATTTAAACCATTATATCAAAAAATAGTAGTTATTCTAAAAACCGAACTTTCGTTAGTAACGTTATCGTATGTTTGTTATCGTATATAATGTAATGTTTGAGAGTTTGGAGGATCAGTGAAGTTTAACTCTGCTACCAGCTAGTCGTGTAATCTATTTAACTCTAAAATTCTCTATATTGCTGGTAGCAGAGCGTGGTTTATGCTCTGTGCCATTGGTTCTGGTTATCCAGCTCCAGCTGTGGGATCGGTGTCCCACTCAATCCATGATGTCTGAGCCAGCCGGCATTGACAATTTGCCATGCTTAGTTTGCCAACATGTCGTGCCAGAATCAATCCAATGTGATCAATGCCAGCTATGGTGGTGCATGTGGTGCATCACTGAGAAATCCCATGGATCCCTGACTGATGAACTGTGCGAAGCCTTGCGTACCATAGATCGGCCCTTCTCATGGAACTGTTCTACCTGCTCTCCCTTTACTCTAACCCAGCACCTCCTATTTGACGGAATCTTCACCCGGACAGAGCTGATTGTCAATTTCCACTGTGACCCTGTCTCATTCCAAGTCAGTATCCTACGGAAACCAGGCCCGGCATCTACTAGCCATCCAGCCAGCCCTGCCACGGAACGTCTTACCCAAACCTTTACCGCCCTGTCTCCAGCCATATTTCAACCCCAATCGGAATCTGAACCTGCCGTTCCCATCCGTCCAAGAAACCACGATTCCCGATACAACAGAGCTTCTTCTGCGCCTCCTAGAACGTCAAGAAGCCCAACGCCAGGAAGACATAGAGTGGATGGAGAGTCAACGAAGAGAAGATGCGGCCTGCATGCGACTGCTATTCCAGCAGACTGCAATCGAGCCTGCTGATCGAGCTACCAATTCTCGGTCTGCCAGTGGTTCAGAAGCCCCGGTAACAAGTAGTAGTCATATTGCGAATAACTGCAAGCGACAAAAGACTTGCTATCACTGCAAAGCAACAACACACAACTCTTCATTTTGTCGTAAGAAAGAAAGCTCTAGTACT
Organism: Trissonchulus latispiculum; assembly: GCA_030248195.1. Lineage (NCBI taxonomy): Eukaryota > Metazoa > Nematoda > Enoplea > Enoplida > Ironidae > Trissonchulus > Trissonchulus latispiculum. Next base: position 27,179 of record JASAND010017029.1, read on the forward strand.
CAAGCTCACACTTCTAACAGTCTGATTGCTGATCAGCATGAAACATCTAGTTCCGACACACCCTCCGAAGAACCTACTACCACACAACAAGTTCACTTTGCTGGTTCTAGTGAAAAAGATGGCACAATAATGTCATCTTTCCCATGCTTAGCTACTAATCCTATCAACAATACAACCGTTCAACTTCAAAGTTTCCTAGATCCCGATTTTATGCCTGCTTTTGCAGAATCCACGACAAAGAAACAAGTACTGCGGCACCGGGACGAAGATCTGCAAAGCCCCTACAAGCACGAGTGGGAGGATATCTTCACATCAATCACCTCCACGGTTCAGCTTGTTCGCCCCATTCCACTGCGTTCTGATGATCCTTGCCAACCTGTAAGCTTTGAGGATGCTAGTCCGCTTGCATATGCCATGGTGGTCTATATACAAACCAGCTCAGGATCCAACTGGCAAATGGGTCCCAATGAAGACGTGGCATCAAAGACTTGGTTCCACTGGAAATGGAGGATCCTATGGCAAGTGACTATCAAGACCAGGTTATCGCTGACGCCGGGGCGGAGGATGTCAAGAAATTAAGGAATGAGAAAGCAAAGATATATGAAGCTTAAAGAGATTTAAACCATTATATCAAAAAATAGTAGTTATTCTAAAAACCGAACTTTCGTTAGTAACGTTATCGTATGTTTGTTATCGTATATAATGTAATGTTTGAGAGTTTGGAGGATCAGTGAAGTTTAACTCTGCTACCAGCTACTAGCTAGTCGTGTAATCTATTTAACTCTAAAATTCTCCTGCTGAAACTATGGGGTAGGCGCGCCGAAGGCGCGAAAAATGGCCAAAAATTGGGAATTTTAGGGTAAGTTTTGAAAAAACTTTCAAAAATGTCCAAATTTTTGGCTGAAACTGTGTATTATTATGAGAAATACACGTTTTCAACTGTATTATGGATCTTTATGCCTCAATATTGACCTTATTTTGCACTTGGAAACATGTTGGGAATCAAGTTTTTGAGTTTAAAACCACTCACTGCCTAATGTTAAAATTACTTTATGGTTAGATGTTTTTTATCATTAGCAACGGCTGAAAATGCGATTTTTGGCATAAAAAATGAAAATTTTTTGGGGGAGGGTTGGGGGTGGGTCCTGGGGGGGGCTCCAGAGGGCCCCCCAGAATGGGTTGGGGGGGAGCCTCCCCCACCCCAAATCTCCGTTACACCTATGAGTTGGGTCACCCTAAAAATACCCAATTTTTACCCCCCCCCCCCCCAGTCAAGGTTTTTTGTTAGGCCATAGCTTAGGCCATGGCCTAAATTTATGAGTCGATGGCCTAAAGAATTTTGGCCATTGAGGCCATTTGGCCTAAATTTTTCCACGAAACCCCAGTTAAATTTTATAAGTTTTATAAGTTTGTTTTATATTTTTTATAGTTTTATATTTTATAAGTTTGATTTATAAGTAAAAACAGTAATTTCCTAAAAAAATTTTCGCGCCTTCGGCGCGAATTCATACTTTTTACTTGTATTTCTGGGCTGTGCCAGCCGCCAGCTAGTTACATTGTCTATTTGCACTTATAAATGCGCATTCAAGTTATAGCTTCATTTACTGTTATAAAGATTTCATAGCAGAAATGCTATTTTTTAGTAGTTTAACTTTATTTCTATTAGTTTAATTGTCTTTTTTCATTGGTTATCTATATGTGTTCGTATGCTCCTACATGTTTTAATTTTCATTGAAAATTCATTATTAATACTGTCGTGCGCTATTATTTCTATGCTAACAAGGTTCTGTTTCTGGCATTTTAAGGTAAAAACGTATATAGTTTTTCTGGTGTGGATAGTGATGATGACGATTTTTATTGTTAAACAGCGCTTTTGAATATATAACGCATGAATACATGAAACTATAATTTTAACAATGCGTACAATAACGCGCAACCTAAAAATTAACAAAATTTGGATGGCCTAAATTTTTTGGGTGATGGCCTAAAAAATTTCAGTCGTTGAGGCCATTTGGCCTAAAGTTCGGCGACCAAAAAAAACCCTGCCCCCAGTTGGGGGAGGCCGGGGGGGACCCTCAAAAATTTCTAGGGGGGGGTCGAAAAATGGCTGGGGGGGTTTGAAAAATGGCTAAGGGGTTACCCGGCCCGCCCCCCCCCCCCAATTACACATAAGGAACAAACTGTAGTAGCCTGGTACACCCAGCATGGCTCTGGAAGGGGGAGGGAGGAGAGGGGAGGGGAAAGTTTGAAGGTTCAGCAGACCAAAGTCGCCATAAAGTATCAAATGTTTTGTTCATAGCTGTACCACCTACTGGGGTTGGGGTGGATACATACATAGGCAGTATATATACAAGGTCCATGTTGGGCACGCCGGGGGAGGGGAGGGGACCCACCCAAATCCGAAATTTGGGAGGAGGATCCTTTTCGAATTTTTTCAAAAAATATTCAAAAATTGCAAAAATGTTTTGGCTTGCACATGATAGTTGAAACTGGGACGAGTTTACTTGGAAATATGTCAACGTACAATGATTTTCTAATGCTCCAGTTAACTCTACAGTATAGCATGGCAGTAAGATGCCAACTTAGCACCCCGCAATAGTGCACAGAACGATTTCACGTTCGCCCATCAAAAGTAGTCGGACTCTAGCGCAAAATTCCAAATATCCTTGAAGTAGTGGATCACATCTACATAGAGTTAAGTTTTTAATTTTAAAAAATTTGGGATAAAAGTATACAGTTGTAACAGTCAGTATTCATTGTAACATAGGATCGGCTTTGCTTCATGCTTTGTTAAAAGTGGAACGTTTTGAAATTTGCAAGCAATTTTGAATTGGCTTGGTAGGAATCAGATTAATGCGATGTGAAGGAGGGGGATGTGTGGTTTGTTTAAATCGTACCTGGCAAGCATATATAGTTTCCTTTGGGAGGGGGGTATCCCCCTCCCCAAAATTTTCGACCAGCTTACCAACTTTACCCCCCTCCAGATTTTTTGACTTACCCTCCCCCAACTTTTGGCTACCCCCCTAACGATTTTTGGACCCAAAAAGTTAGCTAAATTGGCCGAAAAATGGTCTTTTTGAAAGATTTTTCTAAAATTTTGACCTAAAATTGTTTTAAAACGGTGCAAAAACGCCTAAAACGTTAAAAACAAGCCTTATTTTGACGAAAAAAGGGCTAAATTACAGAAAATTTTGCATGTTTTGGACATTTTTCGAAATTTCTGAGTTCCGACCGAATTCTGGGGTGGGGGTTGGTTGGGGGGTACCCCCCATCACATTTCGGAGGTCGGCCAAGATTTACCCCCCCCCAGACCATAGGTGTGTTAGAGGGGGGACCCCTCCCTCCTAAAAATTTCCTACCCCTCCCCCCAAATCGATGTTTTCAGACCCCTCCCCCCTAAAAATTTTCTAACCCTTACCTAAATTTTTGAAAATTTTTTGTCCCGGTGGTTGGGGCTCCCGGTGGCGGATTTTGGGGCGGGCCCCTTTTTAGACCTCCCCCAAACCCCCGAAAACCCCCAAAAAATGTTTATGCCAAAAATATATAGCATTTTCAGCCATTCCTAAATGCCAAAAAACATCCAACCATGAAGTATATAATTTTAACTTAAGACAGTAGTTTTAATGTTTTAAACTCAAAACCTCGACAGCCAACATGTTTCTAACTTCAAAATAAGGTCAGTATTGAGTCAGAAAGTCCATAAAACTGTTGAAAACGTGAATTTCAAATAGTGAACACATTAAACCAAAAATTTAGGCTTTTTTAAAAAAATTGCAAAAATTGAATTGCCCTAAAACATCCCAATTTCCGGCGAATTATTCACGCCGTAGGCGCGACTGACCCGCCCCCTCCCCCCAGTTGAAGGGGGGCATCGCAGGGGCCGCCCAAAAATTTTTGGGGGTTATATACCCCAAGCCCCCAACCTCCCCCCCCAAGTGTATATATACCTTGAAAGAAGTTGGGGGAGGTAGTGAAATTAGAGTGGGTCGAGTCAGCCGGTCTTGGGTGGGGTGGGGGTTCGGAAAAATCGAATTTGGAGGAGGGAGTAAAAAGAGTTAAGGAAAAAATTGCGATTTTGCTAAAAAGCGCTGTTTACAACCAAAAATTAGCAATATTTATATACAGCCATTTCGCTTTGGTAATTTTTTTGAAAAAAATTGAATTTTTGCGAAAAATTAGAGTTTTTCCTAATTTTTGGCCCCCCCATTTTTGCCCAAAAAACAGTAGGCATTGGATATACATTGGACGTTAATTTCTTGCAAAGCGTAAATTTCTTTAAAAATAGCTGTTGTGCCATAAAAATAGCAAAAATTTTCCATTTTGTCATCCCAAAAGGGGGGGGCCTAGACCCCTTGAAGCCCCCCAAGCATTTTGACATGTATATATATTCTGGGTTTATTTTGGCAAAAATAAGTGGGGGGACGCCCCCCCACTAGTTGGGAAATAAAATGGGCCAAAAATGCTAAAAATGCTGTATATATAAATAGTCTGTTTTCCACATACACTGCTATAACTATGCTTAAAAGTGCTCAAAAATCAAGTTTTAGCACTAAAAAGGCGATTTTTAATCAAAAATTTCCGGTGAAGCCGGAATAATTTTGAAAATTTTGACCAAAAATCGCAAAAATTTGGCAATTTCTGGGCACCTTAGGGTGAGTGGGGGCGAAGCCCAAAAAAGTTGGGGTGGGGCCGAGTGGGGGGGGGCCCAAAAAGTGGGGGGGCCCGCCCCCGCCCAGTAAAATAAACCCGGTATATTTGTAAAACATTTCACTTAACGTAGAGGCACCATAAAAGGGGAATGTCTGTACCGCGTTTTCTCTGCGTTGCCGCTGCTTTTGGTCCAAATCGCAAATCATAGCGGTGCCCCTGTCATTGTCACTCCCAGGACCAACTGCTGTCGAAAACATGCAGTTCAGACGAAAATATCGCTCTAAGATACGTTTAATATATATATAATCAAGATGCTGTATCATAGGGGTCGCGGTAGCGACCCCTATAATATGAGTGAAAATGGTCGAATGACCGTGTAAAACAAGGCTGCGCAGAAGCTGCGCAGATTCCTGCGCAGATCCTGCGCAGATTATGTGCGCAAAAAATTGTACGTGTTGAGTTTAGTATATTTGCCAAGTTTCGTCCCCGTACCACTTTCCGTTAAAAAGTAGTGCCAAAAATCGCTTACGAAAATTGTGTTTTTTCTTTTTTTCCGGTTTCTCGCTTTTGATGTCTCATAAGGGGGTTTTGTAGCTTGAATAACTACAGATAGAAAAATTTTTGCCTATGAAACCCATATATATTCTTGTAGTACAAGTCGAAAATAAGAAAATAAGCTAGTTTTTATGCCTCCCGGAGCCGGAAAAAATTTTTGGCTGGGGGCCAAAGTCGGCCAAAACGCTAAAATGGCCAAAAAGTATGCTTCAAAGGCGCCTTAATAAGTCAGACTGGGCTATATATGGGACAATACTGACTATATGGTTAAACAGTACACATATCGGGGTCGTTCAAATGCTATATGATTTTCCGTTTCTGTGCGTGATTTTTCGGTACTGGCCGGCCAAAGTTGGTGAATTTTGGGTCGAATTTTGAACTTAATTTTTTCGCTTATTTTGCTACATGGGTGGCTCAAATTTTGCATACAAAGGTTTTTTGGGACGGAGAATCGATTCCCGCTAGCAGTTTTGCTGCCCGAGTAACCCAAGTTGCTGGGATGGTTCCACTTGACCGTCTGAGGGGTCAAGTCGGTAACCGCTTCCCGGAGGTCCATAGTAGGCTTTACTTAGCCTCTCCAAGCTTTGTCTATAGGGGTTTTCTGGTGCGCCCAGCTCATTCCCGGTGTCCGTTTTGCCGTCTGACCCACCCATCTTGCTGTGCTGGTTCCACTTTGCCGTCTAGAGGGTCCGGTCGGTACCGACTTCCGGGAACACCATATAGAACTGTACATAGCCTCTCAAAACATTGTCTATAGGGGTTTTCTGGTGTGCCCAGCTCATTCCTGGCATCTCTTGCCGTCGGACCCACCCATCTTGCTGTGCTGGTCTGGTTCCACTTTGCCATCTGGAGGGTCAGGTAGGTGGGAGGTCATGTGGTCAAAAATGAAATTTTTCAAAAGTGGTCAAATTTGGTATCAAATGAAAGCGCTAAGCGAGCTGAGCAACTTTTGTCATAGAACTGCATGCTCAAAGTGGCTGTAGGGTGCTGTGGTGGGGTGGGGTGGGGATTTAGGCGATTTTGGGTCAAAAATAAAATTTTTCAAAAGTGGTAAAAGCTGGTATCAAATGAAAGCCCTAAGTGAGCTGAGCAACTTTTGTTTTTAACTCCGTGCCCAAAGTGGCTGTAGAGTGCTGTGGTGGGGACTTAGGCGATGTTGGGTCTAAAATAAAATTTTTCAACAGCTGTCAAATTTGGTATCAAATGAAAGCCCTAAGTGAGCTGAGCAACTTTTGTCATAGAGCTGCGTACCCAAAGTGGCTGTAGAAAGAGTGTAAGCGGTACGAGCTGTAGTTGGCTTGCTTGCTACTGTTGAAAGATATCTATACATATATACCTTCAGGAGCATACATATATAAAATAATAGAAAACAAGAACAAAAAGTGCTCCTTCGTCGCATGTGAAATACATATGAGTCTTTGTAGGCAGGTTGTACATAAGCAAAAACTAGCCTCTAAAATACATATGAGTTCCGTAGGGAGGTTGTAAATTAAGGAAAACAAGTTGCAACCGCTTAACATATGAGCCTGTCCTACAACGAGGCTCATATTGGCGTCACAGTGCATTCCACATTAAAGCCTCATTAAAGAACCTCAGCTTCATCCACATTACGGAAAAAATGAATAGACGTTGTGGCCCAGAAGAAATGGCACTGAAGTGAACTACGACTGCTCAAGCTGAACTGTACATGCAACCTGATGTTTCCTGAAATACTATGGCACACCTAATATTTCGCGATACGCTGTGGTACACGGTGTGGTGATACGCTGTGGTGCATTCTCGAAACACTTTCACATTTACACACGCAGAATGCGTTCCCACTTGGCTCTGAGTCAGAGTGCCTCATGGCGTACCGTATTGAGCATATGCACACTATAATGACGGATCAACAAGCTATGTGAAGGACAATTTGTAATGAAAAGCTTTATGCAGTATGTACATATTTATTTATATAAAATAAAATATATATCTGCAAATTATTCGTATTATGACATACGTACGCCAACGTTATTCATTTTTTCCGTAATGTGGATGAAGCTGAGGTTCTTTAGTGAGGCTTTAATGTGGAATGCACTGTGACGCCAATATGAGCCTCGTTGTAGGACAGGCTCATATGTTAAGCGGTTGCATATTTTTTTCCTGACTTTACATCCTCCCTACTGAACTCATATTTCTTTTAGAGGCTAGTTTTTGCTTATGTACAACCTGCCTACAAAGACTCATATGTATTTCACATGCGACGAAGGAGCACTTTTTGTTCTTGTATACATATTTGTGTAAACACTGACTACATTTTTCAGATCTAAGTATAATTCATACATAATATAACCTTCTTCCAGAACGTTGTACAACTTCTTCCCATTGCATATATTTCAATCCTTGTCTGTCATACCAGTCCATCCATTGCTCTTTTCAATTGGATATGCCCCCTCCTCCGCCTCCGCCGCCACCACCCGGACCCCCTCCCGCTCCAGATACGTTTAATATATATATAATCAAGATGCTGTATCATAGGGGTCGCGGTAGCGACCCCTATAATATGAGTGAAAATGGTCGAATGACCGTGTAAAACAAGGCTGCGCAGAAGCTGCGCAGATTCTTGGGCCTGCGCAGATTATGTGCGCAAAAAATTGTACGTGTTGAGTTTAGTATATTTGCCAAGTTTCGTCCCCGTACCACTTTCCGTTAAAAAGTAGTGCCAAAAATCGCTTACGAAAATTGTGTTTTTTCTTTTTTTCCGGTTTCTCGCTTTTGATGTCTCATAAGGGGGTTTTGTAGCTTGCCTAACTACAGATAGACCAATTTTTGCCTATGCAACCCATATATATTCTTGTAGTACAAGTCGAAAATAAGAAAAAATAAGCTAGTTTTTATGCCTCCCCGGAGCCGGAAAAAAATTTTTGGCTGGGGGCCAAAAGTCGGCAACAAAAACGCTAAAATGGCCCAAAAGTATGCTTCAAAGGCGCCTTAATAAGTCAGACTGGGCTATATATGGGACAATACTTGACTATATGGTTAAACAGTACACATATCGGGGTCGTTCAAATGCTATATGATTTTCCGTTTCTGTGCGTGATTTTTCGGTACTGGCCGGCCAAAGTTGGTGAATTTTGGGTCGAATTTTGAACTTAATTTTTCGCTTATTTTGCTACATGGGTGGCTCAAATTTTGCATACAAAGGTTTTTTGGGACGGAGAATCGATTCCCGCTAGCAGTTTTGCTGCCTGAGTAACCCAAGTTGCTGGGATGGTTCCACTTGACCGTCTGAGGGGTCAAGTCGGCAATCGCTTCCTGGAGGTCCATAGTAGGCTTTACTTAGCCTCTCCAAGCTTTGTCTATAGGGGTTTTCTGGTGCGCCCAGCTCATTCCCGGTGTCCGTTTTGCCGTCTGACCCACCCATCTTGCTGTGCTGGTTCCACTTTGCCGTCTAGAGGGTCCGGTCGGTACCGACTTCCGGGAACACCATATAGAACTGTACATAGCCTCTCAAAACATTGTCTATAGGGGTTTTCTGGTGTGCCCAGCTCATTCCTGGCATCTCTTGCCGTCGGACCCACCCATCTTGCTGTGCTGGTCTGGTTCCACTTTGCCATCTGGAGGGTCAGGTAGGTGGGAGGTCATGTGGTCAAAAATGAAATTTTTCAAAAGTGGTCAAATTTGGTATCAAATGAAAGCGCTAAGCGAGCTGAGCAACTTTTGTCATAGAACTGCATGCTCAAAGTGGCTGTAGGGTGCTGTGGTGGGGTGGGGTGGGGATTTAGGCGATTTTGGGTCAAAAATAAAATTTTTCAAAAGTGGTAAAAGCTGGTATCAAATGAAAGCCCTAAGTGAGCTGAGCAACTTTTGTTTTTAACTCCGTGCCCAAAGTGGCTGTAGAGTGCTGTGGTGGGGACTTAGGCGATGTTGGGTCTAAAATAAAATTTTTCAACAGCTGTCAAATTTGGTATCAAATGAAAGCCCTAAGTGAGCTGAGCAACTTTTGTCATAGAGCTGCGTACCCAAAGTGGCTGTAGAAAGAGTGTAAGCGGTACGAGCTGTGGTTGGCTTGCTTGCTACTGTTGAAAGATATCTATACATATATACCTTCAGGAGCATACATATATAAAATAATAGAAAACAAGAACAAAAAGTGCTCCTTCGTCGCATGTGAAATACATATGAGTCTTTGTAGGCAGGTTGTACATAAGCAAAAACTAGCCTCTAAAATACATATGAGTTCCGTAGGGAGGTTGTAAATTAAGGAAAACAAGTTGCAACCGCTTAACATATGAGCCTGTCCTACAACGAGGCTCATATTGGCGTCACAGTGCATTCCACATTAAAGCCTCATTAAAGAACCTCAGCTTCATCCACATTACGGAAAAAATGAATAGACGTTGTGGCCCAGAAGAAATGGCACTGAAGTGAACTACGACTGCTCAAGCTGAACTGTACATGCAACCTGATGTTTCCTGAAATACTATGGCACACCTAATATTTCGCGATACGCTGTGGTACACGGTGTGGTGATACGCTGTGGTGCATTCTCGAAACACTTTCACATTTACACACGCAGAATGCGTTCCCACTTGGCTCTGAGTCAGAGTGCCTCATGGCGTACCGTATTGAGCATATGCACACTATAATGACGGATCAACAAGCTATGTGAAGGACAATTTGTAATGAAAAGCTTTATGCAGTATGTACATATTTATTTATATAAAATAAAATATATATCTGCAAATTATTCGTATTATGACATACGTACGCCAACGTCTATTCATTTTTTCCGTAATGTGGATGAAGCTGAGGTTCTTTAGTGAGGCTTTAATGTGGAATGCACTGTGACGCCAATATGAGCCTCGTTGTAGGACAGGCTCATATGTTAAGCGGTTGCAACTTGTTTTCCTTAATTTACAACCTCCCTACGGAACTCATATGTATTTTAGAGGCTAGTTTTTGCTTATGTACAACCTGCCTACAAAGACTCATATGTATTTCACATGCGACGAAGGAGCACTTTTTGTTCTTGTATACATATTTGTGTAAACACTGACTACATTTTTCAGATCTAAGTATAATTCATACATAATATAACCTTCTTCCAGAACGTTGTACAACTTCTTCCCATTGCATATATTTCAATCCTTGTCTGTCATACCAGTCCATCCATTGCTCTTTTCAATTGGATATGCCCCCTCCTCCGCCTCCGCCGCCACCACCCGGACCCCCTCCCGCTCCGGGTCCACTGGCATCCGCTGCCAGTGCTCCCCCACCTGCAACGGCGGATCGCTCAGCCCTTCTGTCACAAATTCGCGGTGGAGCGAAACTGAAAAAAGTTACCCAAATTAATGACAGATCTGCCCCTGCTGTTGGTGGAAGACCCGGTAAGCAGCAGACAGACATGTATTGTTACAATGTAGTAAAGGCACGTTGTGTACTTTGCTATATATGTATGTAAGGTTCTTTAAACTATGAATATCGATCGGGTGTGTATGTGTGTGCGTGTGTGTGTGTGCTGTGTGCATTTATATATATATATATATATATATATATATATATATATATATTGTGCATTCTGCTTTTTGACCGTTCTTTCAGTAGCTAATGGGAATGCAGGTGGAAGCAGCGGGCGAAGTCCAGCACCAAAACCTCCAGGAGGAGGAGGAGGGTCCGGGGCTGGATCCATCAACTCTGGAGGGAGCGGTGGTGGAGGTGTCATGTCCGGTAATCCTCTCTTTCCAGACGGTGTTATACCCAAGCTTCGTCCGGTTGGTATACGTCCTGCAGGTGATTTTTCTTTCTATTCTATTTTCTGTTTTGTTGCATTGTAGTGTAAGTTGATTTGTGCTGTTCCAAATCGTTTTTATTTTCTCGCGGATTTGAATCAAAACAACAATGTTGATAGTGGATATAAGTATATATTTGTCTGAAATTGTAGCAAAATTCTGAGTTTTCTAAAAATGTATGTATGAAGATTTATTTTGAAGACTAGATTTCAATGAAGAAGACTACATCAACTGCGAAGTTCGGCTTTAATTTGAAACAATATAGGTTAGTCATTTTATTTGTAAGCTCCGTCCCCGCTTAATCCAACGACTTTACGTGTTTAATAATATCTTTTTGCTGGTTTCTAGATTTCTCTGTTGAAGAACCCAGACAAAAACAGCTGCCACCTAAACCTGCTCTCGGCTCTAAACCTGCTGGACTTTCAGATAGGTATGTAACTATCGCTTAGTAGTTCGTGTCTTGTTGATTGGAAGTGCGTAAAACCAGGTTATGGTCAGAGCTAGTGAGTAAGTTGATCTGGTTAGCATGATGAGATGATGCAGTGCTCGGACAGTTCCTACTTTTCCTACTTTTTCCTACTTTTTCGTGTGTTCCTACTTTTTTCCTAGTTTAGGTCAAGAATTCCTACTTTTTCCTACTTTTTCCTACTTTTTTCCTGTCAAAGCCCAATTTAGGCCTGATTTGACAGGAAATTGTCTAAAATATCGCTGACTTAATTTCTAAATAGTCTGCAGTTTGTTTTTCTATATTCCTTACAATAAGGGAGACTATCAAACTTTTAATCAAACTCAAAATTTACAGCATCAATCCCAATCGACTAAGTTTCATCGGTTTTGCCAGTTTCTGTGGTAAAATTCAGAATTTGTAAGTATTACGGCAGAGTGCTATTTGGCTTGGACACGTTAGCTTAGCAAAAAGGTGGGATCTTATTAAATCTACGTACCGGCCAGGTCCAGATTCCGCATAACTTGACAAAATTAGCTGAAATTTGGTGTGGGTGTGTTTTCTACCGGGCTGCATACAAACATCGCACCGTTTTCGCTTTTGCTAAATTAGATTTTTCAGATTTACAGAATCAGTGGAACCGAAAATTTCTAGCGTCAGATTGATTTTGCTGTAAAGTTGAGGTGGTTTTCGTTGTTCAGAGACAGCTGATTAAGCTTTTTGTTAGCTTTCTATAAGCTAAGGTTTTAAGTTTAGGATGCAAGTTTACTTGAGTACACTGTTGTAAAGTTTAACAGAAAGTAAAGTAAAATAGAATGAGGTTTCAGATTTATGTTCTGGGACCTCGTAAGCTTTCAAAAAATTCGGTTCCCCTTGGTTTCCTCTTACGAATCCAAAAATTTAAAAACGGAAAGATTCTATGTTTGTATTCAGCTTTGTCGAAAACTTACTCAAACCAAATTTAAGGTAATATACCCTGGATTGCACTAAATATGATTAGGACTAACTGGGGATTAGCTGATGGCTAAGTCCAATTTTTGAATGGAAAACCAGTACTTACTTAGTCCTCAGCTAATCCGCAGTTAGTCCTAATCTTATTTGGTGCAATCCAGGTTAGTCAAGTTTTGCGGAATTTGGGCCTGGGCGAATCTTCACAAGACCCAAAGGTCATAATATTCCACTAAACTCAGGTTTTGACTAGCAACGAATTGCCAACTTTAAATGCAATTTTGAGCTGTTCACTTGACACAGCCCAGAAAGAAAGTCATGTACCACCGAAGTCCTAAGAATTCGGACCTCCGGTGGGACTCAGCTGACTTTTTCCTTGGTACAGATTTTGGGGGCGTTAAGTTTTTTGACAAAAATGCTGAAGACTAACTAATTTTTGCTGTTGAGCTAAAAATTATGCAATATTTAACGTAATTTTAAGCTTAAAATAGCTAAGAAACGTTTAAAAAGACATAAAAATCCGGCGAAGCCGGAAACATTTTTGAAGTTTTACCATCAAAACCCTAGTTTTCTCGGCACGCTTGCGTTCTGGGAAGAGGGAGGGCGATTCTGAGGGAACCGGTTCCTGGGGGCCAACCCTGGGGTTTTTTACTGGGGGGGGGGTGGGGCCCCCCCCCCCGCTTTCTGGGTTCCCCCCACTCGACCGCTTCCCCCCCCCCCCCACTCGTTCCCCCCCCCACTTTTTTGGGCTTCCCCTCCACTCACCCTAAGGTGCCCAGAAATTGCCAAATTTTTAGGATTTTTGGTCAAAATTTCCAAAAATTTTCCGGCTTCGCCGGAATTATTTGGTCAAAAATTTTGTTTGGAAATTTTGTTTTTATTTAATTTTGTAGAGGAAGGTATACCATGCACAAAATTCACTCGATAGCTCAAATTTTATATCATGGGCCGGTGGGGTACATGGACTCTGCCGACTTGTACTCAAAATTTTAGGCGCTAGCTTATCTCTACTGGGGATCACGACTTCAGCTTGTAGACACTTATATATATACATGATCATTTTTAAAGGCTTCAGGACGATTGAACAATTGGTTGGGCCGTACGGAAGATTTGCATAATGACATTCTGTTGACGACAAAATTAGATAACTTGCTTGCAAAATCGATTATGAGGCCTGAAAATTCCCACTTTTTTGTTAAAATTCCTACTTTTTGTTCCTACTTTTTCCTACTTTTTTGAAAAATTGTTCCAACTTTTTTCCTACTTTTCCAAAATCGTCATGTCCGAGGCCTGGATGATGTATCAGCCATTAACATCGAAAAAATTATGTAGATTCTTGCTGTGGTTTAAGTCCGTAAATGATACGAAGAATTAGTCGTAGCTGAAATGGACCAGTGTCTACCTGCTCAACCATAGGTTAACGCGGGGGGGTCTGGGGGGGGTCCAAGCCCCCCCAACCCGGACAAGGTACAAGCCCTATCGTCGTCGGGGACAAGGGGTAACGAAAAAATGGCCAAGGGGTAACGAAAAACAGCCAGAAATAATTAGTTTTTACAGTAAAATATCAAAAAATTTCCGGCTTCGCCGGAATTTTTTGGCTAAAATGTTTAATTTTTCGGAAAAAGCGCGCAAAACCTTTAAATTTTTCTAAAAATTGATGATTTTTTGCAAATATTGACAAAAAATTGCTAATTTTAATAAAATTACCGTTAATTTTTCGAAAAATTTTAAAATTTTTTCTTGAGGTACAAGCCCCCCTGAAACCTTTTGTTCAAGGTACAAGCCCCCCTCAAAATTTTTCGGGGACAAGCCCCCCCCAGGACCCGACCCTATGTTAATGTATGTGCTCAACAGTCACTAAGTTCAAGCGCCTTAGTCGAAACAGGAGAGAGCCAGTGGGCCCGGTGACCGCCATTCCCCGGTTAGAAAAATTCTCTGTAACTGCTTCATGATAATTTTCATTTTCAGAAATGCTGCCACAGATCAAAATCATGGAGGTGGAGGAGGACCGCCAGTAGCCGGCTCAATCAAAGCTCTTCAAAATCGTCTTAATTTTTCACCAGCCGGCGCCTCCGGCGCTGCTTCCAATGGCGATTTTTCTCCCCATCACCACGGCTCACCGCCTTCTCATCAGTCGGTTTCCAATCTTCGAAATGGCGGGTCATCGCCGCATACTGCTGCTGCAGGGGCTTCCATGCGAGGCAGTGAAAGTTGTCGCTCCCTCCCGGAGGCTGCCAATTCCCCACCACCCCCGCCACCCCCGTTCAGCTCGAAACCAGCGGCTCCCCCCATTCCCCCTTCCTCAGGTGGTTCCCGGCGACCGCCAGAATTGCCCAGTAAAGGACCGTCCGGCAAACCGTCCATCACGTCCGGTTCAATGACGATCGGACGTCATGCGTCGCCGAATGTTTCCAGGGAGCTGCAGTCTGCTGGCGGCCCGCAGTCTGTCAATCTGAGACGACGAAAGAGTGATGAGGTGGGATTTGTTATTTTTATTAAATTTTATTTATTTTTTCTTGCGCTTAAGTCTTTTCTCATATTTTCTAATAACCTCCTGTATAATAGAGTACTTTCGTGGCTGTCTTATTTAGTTTTATCTTTGTTGGTTAAAAACAAAAATTCCGGTTTTGTTTGATCTCGGAACTCTCGCAAACATCCCTCCAACACAACGCTTAGTCTAGACTCAGTAACTGTATGCTTTACTAGCTATAAGAAGCGTCTTGTTCCCTCTTCATATTCCAGCCCATACTTTGTGTCAATTCGTAGTACAGTTGTACCGGTTGTACGTACTTTAATGGGCGATACATTTCCAGTTGCAATAAAAGTTTACTGGATGTGCTTGTTTTTTTCACTACCTACCTGCTTTCCTGTATTTTCAGAACCTGCGTCGTCCCCCTCCACCTGTTCCTCCACCACGTGATCCTCCCGGTGTCTTTCATGCGCATGCCCAGTCCGGAGGGATGCGCGGAGCCCCGCCCACTCCGGGTGGTGATCGGCCCCGGACTGCCCCGCGACCCCCGCCTTCACAGAAGCCTTCCATGCCTCCGCCTCCTCCCCCGCCCACTAAGCCACATCAGCAGGCGCCACCTTCCTCTGCCAGGCCTCCTAGTGGTTCTGGTAAGTGATTCTCCCCCAAATCAATAGAACATGTTTAATTCGCAACATATTAAACTTTTATTCGACAAAACAAATTAAAATACTGTCGGCTTAGATAATAATAGTGACATGTTCAGGGTATTTTTAGGGATTTTTTTCCGGAGGGGGGCTTCCCGGGGGGGGAAATTTCGGGGGGAGGGAGAGTTTTTTGCAAAAATGAGCCAAAAAATGGTATGTTTTGGCGTATTTTGCATGGTGAAACACAAAAAGTTCTCAGAAATGCCAGGATTTAAGGTAAAAATAGCCATTTTACGAAAAAATCTCCGTCGAAGCCTGAAACTTTTTGAAAATTTGACCATTTTTGGAAAACATGTAGACCTCATTAAGGGGGAAGACCAAAATCCGGGGGGGGGACGATTTCGGGGGGGGAGGCATTTTCGGGGGCCCCCGCCCCCCCCCCCTGTAAAAAATACCCTGCATGTTTGGCCTCGGATTCAATTTCACACTCAGACACTCTTCTTGTTCTTCAACCTCTTCCTGCTCCAATGCCGACAACATGATAAGAACTGGATATGCTTTAATGATGAGGGCCATAGTTTGTAAGCTGGTGGTGCATATTTGCTCACGTTGTAGAAAAACTGGTTGTTATGTTTTGTTTTGCAGAAGTGAGACTACGTCACAGTTACATTTCTGACGGTGAGGCGCCACCCCCTGTCCCTCCGGCCCGTCGAGAGTCCATGAGGCCCGCTGCTCCCCCTGTCCAGTCATATGGAAGTAGGTTTTTCATTTTGTGTATAGAAAGAAAGTAACCTGAAGTATTATAAATCGAAGCACTTGAACTTCGAAGGGAATTTTAGAATTGTAACCTTCCTGCTGCCGTGTCTTCTTTCTGCTAATTCTTGTTTCAGTATTTTCAACTAGTATCTTTTGTGACAATATACATACCTGAATTGTTTGCAACTGCTGCACGTTTAAGCTACATATCAGACAGGACTTTTCGGGGGGGATATTGTTTGCAAAACAACTATTTATTAAGATTTTTGGCATATTTTGCATGAGAAACACAAAAGGTTCTCAACAATGCCTGGATAGTGCCTCATATGAGTCAAACAGGCACTTCACTAGCTTTCAAAATCCATAATTAGGCGTGACTAATTAGTACCTAGCTCAGCATTACATTTTGTAATCCTCAGGCTTGGAGCTTTCGATTGATGCCGTACTTGCCCAGAAAAGAACTTTAATTTTCCATTTTTCAAATCTTGTTTCCAGGTGGGGTTTTTCTCTGGTGGTTTTCCTTTACGTTTAACTATTATGTACTACTGAACACTGTTGTTTTTTTGGCCCAATTCGAATCCTAGCGATTTCGTCTGTCAAAGATAGGTTGCGCATCGTTTGGACTTAGAAATAAATTGTTCGAGGAGCCAGCATAGACGGTTGATGGGAACTGGTCGGTTTCTAGCTCCTGTAAAATATCCTAAAGTCAAATAATTAAGTTCGTGTTTGTTTTCGTTTATTTTACCTTCTTTAAAATTTTCTATGCCTCACTTCCGTGTCTAATTCTATATTGTGTAAGTCTGTTTTGTCTATTCTAGCCAATCCCTTAGAGCAACGATTCAGATTTGTAGACCTGTTTGATTTGCCGCCGCCAGAGTCCTTTCAAAATGTGCCCAAGCATAAGTCTAGAGCTACCCCTCTGGGTCAGGGCCGAAAGACTGCCCCTCAACCGCCAACTGGTTAGTCAAAAATCTGCCTTATTTGGCTACTTGTTTGTTTGCTTGTTTGTTTGTTTGTTTGTTTGTAATTATTGCCTTGAATCCTCCGCGCGCCAAACCGCGTTTACTTCATGAAATAAGGAATTAAGTAGAGAGGTTGCCGGATGCCCTCCCGTTCGAGTGAGAGTAAAGGCTTTTATGTTGACTAGTGTTTTTGACGAATAATGTCCTGTTCTTTCTAACTCAACTGTTTTTATGTTTCAGCCAACGGTCTTGTAAGATAGACAATTCGAAACTGACTTACTTTGATGAAGATATTGTTCACTCCATATGGCTCATAATGATTCTGATTTGATTATTTTATTTGGTAATTAAATAATTAAGTAGATGTCGTTTTATCTAAACAGCGACCACTAGTTTTGTTTGCATTGCGTGTGTATAACAGTGCTTACAATGCGGTTGTAATTTATTATACTGATTGCTTAGCACAATTCTGGCTTTTGCTCCTAATTCTTGCGTCCTTCCATTGCGTAACTTTTTTATTTGTAATTTGTAATGCAACTTGTTATTTGTCTTGTACATGTTGTATTAATTTAATATGCTTATTTATTTAATCTTTTTTCTTGTTTTGTTTGTGTAATGTTGTGACTGATCTTCATATTATGCGTTTGGTTTCAATTCTGTACTATACCGTATGCTGGCTTATTTTACTCCCCATGAATTGCTACCATAAATTCCTACCTTCCCATAACCCTAAACATTGCCGAAATTTCTCCATTTTTACCTTAAATTTTCAAAACATTTTCCGGCTTCGACAGATTTTTATCGAAAGTTTCGCTAATTTCTTCTAAAACACCTAAATCTAGTCATTTTTATTTTTGGCGGTTTTTACACAAAAACGTAAAATCCTAAAAACTTTTCCAAAAGTATTCCCTCCCCTTATTTTCGGTGAGCCCCCTTCGATGGGGACGCCCCATGAAGCCTCTCCCACAAAAATCCTCAAGAAGTAAGCCACTATATTCCAGTTGTACAATCATATTCCGGTGCTGTTATATATACTTCTCCTGAAGGGATTTCTACAAAATTTTGTGTCTTTCGTGTTTTCACTGTTTTAGGTATATATTGTATTTGTGCTAATTCTTCACTGTTGGAACTTTAAAGGTGCATTCATAGTTGCTGTCGCAAGCAGACGCGCGTCGACGCGTATGGAAGCGTCTGCATGCGTTCGTGAGCATGAATTCGTTACAACTGATTTTAAACGGTTAAAAAGGCATGTTATAATCTGATGTGTCGACGCGCGTCTGCACGTCGACGCGCGTGTCAATGCGTTTGCGACTATGAATGCACCTTAACTCTTTTAGTGTATTCTGAAAATTGGATTATTGTTCCTCTAGGAAAACCAGCTGTTGTGGGCAGTTTGCCATTAAAGTTGTTTCTAAGCTAGGCTCAAGTTGTGGTTGTTTTCTTTAGGTGTTTTGAATTTTCCTGCTTTGTGTTGGAAAAAGTTTGCTGCATCACGACTTTAAGTGATGCTTTTCTTTCGATTCCCGATTAATCTTTTCAAGGGAAAAGCCTAGTTTATGCCAAAGTGCAGTCGTAGGGAAGTTCAAAATTTTGCGAAATGTGTGTTATTTTGTGTGTGTGTGTGTGTGTTATAATGTGTGTAAAATTTTGAGGAAATCTTTGTTAAAAAGACGCCATGGCTGGCAAAATGTGTCCTTTTGCAAAAATATTCTGGTAAAGTTTGGCAAAATTTGTTTTGCTGAATTATGTCGTTTTTACAAGAACTTATAAGGACTGTACTGGTTGGTACGTTCTACAGCTAGGAGCGCAGTATTATAGGGGGGCGCGATAGCGCTCCCCCTATAATATGGGTGTAAAAGGCTCAGCGCGGCCCTTAGAGACCCGTTCGAGCACCGTGCCAGCTAAATACTCAACCAAAATAGACAAATTTGGTATCGTTGGAATCAGCACAACGAGTACAACAAGTAGCAAAAAAGTTTTGGTCAAAATTTTCAACTTTGAAAATTTTCGCTTCCGGACAAGTTAGGTCCGTTTGTTTTTTTTCCGTGTAAGTCACGCTTGGGGAAGCCGTTTTAGTCTAACTCACTAACTGAACGATGTGGGCACTTTCAGCCGGTGAAGTTTGGTTTTTCTGAGAGTAGTATTTGTGTTAACGTACCTTTTGGACAATTTTCCGCTGCCCGGCCCGGCCGGCCACCTGTGCGGCCGGCCAAAGGTGGCCTGACCGCTAAGATGGCCAAAAAAGGCCAATTTTGTGTCACGGCTACAGGGCCCAGGGAACAAGCTAGAGAGACGCGGCTAGTTGCATAAGAAGCTTTGGGATAGGTAGCGTGTCATAACGAGGGCGATTTTCGATATCTGTCCGGGATCGTTCAGGCGGCCGGCCCAAAGTTGGTCCGGCCAAATAGCCATTTTCGGAAAGTCCCAACTCTACAGAAAATACTCAAAATAGGCCTAAATATGCTGTTTTGGGCCATATAGTGGGACGCATATAAGGGTTATCGGGGTCGCTGAACACGATGAGCATAGTCGCAGCGCCGTGCGGTGCTGCTATCGTGCTGTACAGTTATGCAGCAACCATAGCACGCTGTCTGTAGACTTACTGTAAACGGCTAAACATATGAAACTTGGTGATAGTAGTGTCTGTAGTAAGGGGGAACTGTAGCTATGTTGGTTGGCGCACTCTCTAGCTTCCACCGTGCTGTATGTGCTGCCCCAAACACAGCACCGTTGATAACAAGTTATTCATTTGTCACTGGCATTTGAAATTCGGCATACAGATAGTTTAGGTCATGACAAACTGTTATAGATAGGTTTCGTATACTTATTACAATGTTACTACGTGGTTGCGCTGCAGTAGAGTGCTGCAGAAGTACAGCACGGCCTATAACTAACTACAGATAACTTGCAATCGTCTGACATTCTGCAGACACGTGCAGAATAGCATTGGAAATGATGTCTTGTAAGTCTCCTTTCTTGACAGTGACGTTTGCGTCTAGTTGCGCTGCAGTAGAGTGCTGCGGAAGTACAGCACGGCCTATAACTAGCTACACAAAAGTTGCAATCGTCTGAAATTCTGCAGACACGTGCAGAATAGCATTGGTAATGATGCCGTATAAGTCTCCTTTCTTGGCAGTGACGTTTGCGTCTGGTTGCACTGCAGTAGAGTGCTGCGGAAGTACAGCACGGCCTATATATAACTAGCTACACAAAAGTTGCAGTCGTCTGAAATTCTGCAGACATGTGCAGAATAGCATTGGAAATGATGCCGTATAAGTCTCCTTTCTTGGCAGTGGCGTTTGCGTCTGGTTGCACTGCAGTTGAGTGCTGCGGAAGTACAGCATATGGCTTATAACAAACTACAGGTAACTTTCCGCAACTTTCTAAAATATTCTTATTTGTAGTAGATGAGGGTTTTTCTGCCAAAATCAAGAAAAATGGAGAAATTGGTACTTTTCAAGCTTCTTTGTTCTATGGCTTGGTTGACTGTTACGTAATTATTGGGGGAATTTTTAAAGTTTCTTTCATAAAGCTTTAACATTTTGCTTAAGGTTTACTGAGAACCTTAAAAATGAAATAGGACAATAAAAATGCTCGGAGCATAAATATAAATATAATAAAAATGCTCGCAGATATAAATGGAGCATGAAAAATGCAATATGGGTGACACTGGGTTTTAAGCGGGCAGAGGACTAGGTTTTAAAACGTTAATATGGGAGTGGCAGGTTGTAAATACCAGGAGGACTAGGTTAAAAGAGCACTAATATGGACCAGCTTCGCTGAACAACCCATATTCGCGGGTACGCATGCTCCACTCCGCATTTGACCATTATTGTCTTAAGTTCTAAATTCGTCAGCTTTCCAGGCGAGCTTGCTGATTTTGAAATATTATGCTTTATATACTTCAAGCGCTGTATACTGAACTGCCAGAGCGGAATTTGTGACACCAATTTTTACTGCATATGTGGTATTAAGTGTTGGATTATATGCATTAATTAAATTAATTAAATTAAGTTGGGTTGTAAGTTGTATTAATTATGTAATTATTAAGTATTACGAATACAACTGTTGCAGACGCAGAGCTATGCTCACAAATTGGTAAACTGTTACTGAAGAACTGCCACCAGCATCAGTCCGAACAGTTTCCGCGAATATGGGTTGTTCAGCGAAGCTGGTCCATATTAGTGCTCTTTTAACCTAGTCCTCCTGGTATTTACAACCTGCCACTCCCATATTAACGTTTTAAAACCTAGTCCTCTGCCCGCTTAAAACCCAGTGTCACCCATATTGCATTTTTCATGCTCCATCGGAGCATTTTTATTCTTGTATATTTTTAATACACTTCTACCTTCCAATCTCATCGGAATGTTTTGGTTTTCGAGCTTCTTTTTGAACTGAGGATGTGAGTGATTAAATAAGTTTTCAGTTGGTGGGTGTTACGACCGAAAGCATGCACCAATATCTGCACAAATCCAAAACAATATTATCCTTTTAGTAATGATACAATGTAGGTTTTGTTTCAAAATAGATTTTCACAAAATGCATCGGCTGTAAAACTGCCGGAGCATCTTGTGAGATTTATTCTCCAGGGGGACATAAATTCCATTGGATTGTTTCAGGTGTATACATTTATAGATCCGTTTCGACTCAAAAAATTGAGAAAGTTGCGACGTGTCAAGAAATCCCGCACGAAAGGAAACCACCGCCTTAAGATTGCTCATGCAGGCACGTTTGTTGTCTTGTCTATACTTTTATTTTGCGCTCAATATAATATGTTACCATACATTAACACGGGGTCCGATTCTGAGGGGGGTCTGCCCCGACCTCGACGAAGGGTCTACCCCTGAAAAAATCCGAAATTTTATAGGGGTCTGCCCCGAAAGTTGCAAAACTTGCGAATTTTTAACGTTTTTGACCAAAAATTAGTAAAAAATGACAATTTTTAGCAATTTGTAAAAAATTTTTTAAAAAATCGCTAAAATTTGCTAAAAAATTACCAATTTTCAGTGAAAATCGCTGAGGGGTCTGCCCTTTTTTCCTTTCTGGACGAGAGGGTCTGCCCTTTTTCCTTTTCGCTGAGGGGGTCTACCCGTTTTTTGTCGGTCTGGGGGGGGGTGTGCACCCCCCCCCCCCCCCATTCCCCCCCCCACGTTATCCTATGTATGTTACTGAAAACAGGCGGTTTTGGTAACTTCTAATTTTGTAACACACTAATATGTGCTATCTAAGTCTTCTACTACTGTGATCGTGGGATTGTTACGCAAATCTGTGTAAAACGCTGTTTTGAAGGGGGGGCTTTATTAAATTGACTTTTAGTTCATAGGTTCTCTTTGTTCGTTGCTCGCCGCCTATGAATTCACGTTGTCGCTTGGATCGCCTACTTTTTGTGCAGGTGTTTGCTTTTGTATAGTATACCTATTATACGTACGTGTTGAAAGCATTTAAAGCCGTACATTATTGCCCTGTGTTTGCTACTGAAAATTCATTCTGTAGTAGTTTCCTCACATTTTAATTGTCATTTTGTGGTAGAAAAGTAAAAAGGGGACAAAAGTAAAAAGGGGACAAACACCTTCTTGTTCTGGCTGTGGATATCCCAATGAATAGACCATTACTTGGACCTTAAACCTGTTTTTCTTCAGCTGGTTGTGTTTGGTATGGAAAGCATTTTTGACTGCACTTTCCTATTTCTAAACTTTACTGCTTTTCGTTCCGTCAGCGTTTCACCTTGTATTTTTATGCCTTGGGCTATTTTGCTACGTACATAACTACTTGCCTTGCCTTATATAGTTGGTTTATGCTAGATTTGTGGTGAATGCATTTCGCTGTTTTTGTTTAATTTGTCTTGGGCGGCGTCTTTTTTCAATCAACTGTAGCATTGTGTCATCCGTTGTTTGTGTAGTCTTTTTGGGTCGATCAGTAGTTACGCGGTTCACCTGGGGAAACATTCTTGATTGCAATTCACACTGTTGTCTCTGTACTTATTGTTTTGATTGTACAAGGCTTGTATTTGTATATTATTCCTGTTATGCCATATAGTGCCTTTTTATTAGCGTACACTTAATTTTTTGGTATGAACGGTTAAGGGGGGGGGATAATTTGTGATTGACTACTTTTGTCTAATAAATTACTTAACTGATTTCCTTTTTTTCTAAATTCGAACAAATGCGGTTATGTCAACTCATTTGTTTTGGAAACATTTGCCATAAGCCATTCTTTTGTATTCATTGTTAATTAACTGTTTGTTGGTGTTGCTAAGTCTTCAAATTTAATTTGGAGAAAACGTTGATATATGATATACTTGTTAATTTTATAAGAAATTCTTGTCTATTGTTTTGTAAATTTATGACTTGTATTTGTAGTTTATGCTGGCTCTGGAAGTCCCTATTTTTAATAGCCCTTGCGTGATAACTTTTATTGTGTGCTTAATTTGTAATTCAATTTGTAATTAATTATTAATAAATCTTAAATCTTTTTAGCTAGAATTAAATAGTCGGTATGCCTTAATTTGTAGTTGGCTAGAGTTAATCGAAAATTCGAGTACACCTTCCGATACGAAAATTGCTAACCGTTAGTAAGCAATCGTTTTGAGGGTTACTGTCCAGTGTCTTTGAAACTGATTTTGCGAAATCGTCCTTTAAATATCCCTACAGTTGGGGTGATTTGGTCTTTATTTTGTTCTTTCTGGTTTTTATCCTAATTCATCTCGGCGTACTGTATTGTATTGTGTTTAGCGAACGACGACTGGCTTGAGCTCAGTGGCAGATGTTATAAAAAACGGGTTGAGTTTAACTCTGAAATTTATTATATATTGGCGAATATGGTATTTTAAACAAATTTTTATAAACTATCGTCCTGTTAACTTTATTTTGATGTAAATTGATTGATAAAATGGATTGTTAAGTAAAAATGATAAAACGAAACGAGATAGCTGTTCTTTGTTGAACCCGGGTTGAATGACATCTTAGCCGTCCTCAGTGAGAAGGGTTGAGATTCAGTTATTTCAACCCGAAAACCAGCCAAACTTTAACGATAACAGTTGGTTGAAAATCAACCCCAACCCAGGTATTTCAACCCTGTATTGATATCGTTGGGTCGAAGTTTTCAACCCTAATCTCAACTCAATATTAACGTCAAATGTTTCGCCTGAATTAATCATTTTTGTCTTACTATTAGTTAAAACATTTTTGTTCCGTTTCAAACCTTGAGCTTAATCTTAATCAGAAGCTTTGTTAATGGGTTTTTGAGGAAATGGGGAAGCTGGCACAGTCTTGAAACATTTAACAACGGTTAACTTGACGTAGAAGCATTTCCAGATCATAGTTCTATTAGAAAAATTCATCCCTGCAGTCAGAGATTTCGATTGATGTATAATTAGTTAGTTTAGTTTTTTGCCTAGGATTTTTTGTCGTGGTGCCCAACACAATTAAGGTACTCAAAAAGACCTTTTGTGTGCTGCTCCCCGCGGTCCGCAAATTGGCAGACAAGAAGCGGAGAGACGAAGGCCGCGGTCAGAAAACATGACCCCCAAGCAAATCTGACGTGCGGTTATTGGCCCCTTAGCTCTACGCTAAGGTGGCCGCAGTCACACTCGGCAACCGAGATCGTAAATACCGATAACGATTGCCCCCCGCATATCAATAGTGACTAGGATGGCTGAAACCTAATACCCGCTCGGAGGGTGTAGGACCAAAAATGGGGAGACAGGTTAAAGAAGAAGAGGTAGAAGTGAAGAAGAAATGGGGAGGGGTAGCCGAGCACTCAAATAGGATAGTTAGAAAAATCTGCCATATCTTCCTTATTTTAATATTACACCCTCAGCTAGATTAAGAAGGTGCAAGAGACACTTGGGGACCTTTTTCACCCCACATGACCTTGCTTCCTCAGTCCAGCATCATACCGCTAACTTTAAAACTAATATATCCAAAATTAAAAAGGATAACCCAGACGAATTAGTGAATTTAAAATAAAATAACTCCGGAGCCTAACACTTAATGCACTTTACTGTTTTACAGAACTTCCCAATTTAACATTATTTTCCCCCTTATAGTTGGCTTATTATGCAAGGGATACTTCAGAGAAGCATCTCATGACCAACATAATTTGGCAACTATATACCTCTCAACTCAAAAGCACAAAATCACTTAGGGTTGAGTATATACTGACTAGTGATTCTACTCCAAGCGTATCTCCAACAATAATCTGTTGTCCACAATTCTGGACCTTTTCAACTATGTTAATTGCTGTTCCTTATCAATACTTCCTATGTACACTTAAGGAAATAGTTATAACTTATCTGAAGATTCCACGTCCTTAAATTCCATCGAAATATCCGATGGCACAGAAGATACTATAGTTTTCCCAGTGTACTAATTCACCATCCATGGTATTTTGTTCCTGAATTGGCCGTTTCGTCACAATGAAATGGCTGCAATATGTTGCAATATGCGAAACATTGATAGGAACGAAGTTTATTGCATTCATTTTGTTTTGAACCTGTTGCTTCTATAAACAAGCTGCAATTCGGAGATGGCGGCATCAAAGATATGTGAAACATTTTGTGGTTTAGTTATTGAAGATATTAAAACCTTTGTCACAATGAGTTGTTACTTGCATACTAAGACAAACTAACCATAATCATCTAAACCGTAGAGAGTTGACCGTAAACTCAAGTCTCCTATATTAAGATAACCAACTATTGCTAAGCTGACCCAGAAAAGGTTTTTAACTTAAAGTTTAATGATCAAATTAAATTCTACATATTAAGTTCGGAACTTATCTTAGTAGCGCCACCACATCCTCATAGTGGGGGATCGAATCTGCCTTGCCTAGGATTGATAATATGCTTAAATAAGATTATCTCGTCGAGAATCAGAGAGATAATACGCCATAATTTGAAAAATTTGAAAAATTGCATGTTTTGTGAAATTCGGGGTCTGAGGGAACCGATTCACGCGCTGAGAAATACTTAACACAGCTATCAGCATAATTTATGCTACTAATAGATTCAAAGGAATTGTAATGTGTGAATTGTGAGGTGTGTATGTTTTACTGAGTTTATTTGAAAGTGAGATTTTGGTAAGAATGATAATTTTAGTGTGAAATGTGTTTTGTGTGAAATTGTGTAAATTCGTGTTGAAATTGGTGTGAATTTGGTTATTTTCTATGTTGAAATATGTTGTGTTTTATTCAGCCCACTTAGCTACTAGGTGGCGCTGTTTGTCCTTTGAAGTTTCTCTGGATGCTCGCTGAGCATCCCGTTTGCAAAGGGGGTCTCAAAACTAGCCAATCAAAATTCACTAGGCTCCTCTCTCAGCATCCCTTTCAAAAACTAGTCAGTCTTGTCTTGCTGAGCTCTAGCGTGCGGCCGTCTTTTTCTTAGTGGCCTTATTTTATGCGTGTTATTTCGTGCCTTCCAATTTGGACCCCCTTCAGTGCCGTAAGTTATTGATTGTTTTTGCTTTTCTTTTTAGACTCCGAGGCGACCTCGTGGGTCGACCTAAATTATTTAAGCGGTGCGTTAGCGTATTTTATTTCTTTTTAATTGAACAACTAATGATGCTGTTTATTTTAGAAAAGGGGTTAATTATGTCAGGTCGTTTAGTTTAATCAGCCGCGACGGCTTAAAGAAATAACCAGTAGAAATCATAGTTATTTATAAGGGTTTAAACAATTTTCCGAGGTTGAATCTGTGCATGTAAACTGTCTTGTAAATGCTTTCAAAAATTTATCCAGGTCCCGTTTAATGCCATTACTTCTCAGATTGTGTGTTTGTCTAAATTTTCTCCGTTTTTGTAAGCTTTATTGATGAATGTTTTACTGTCAAAATTTATTCTGCTGTGTCAATTTTCGGGAGTCTCTCCCTTTGCCTGTTTTCTTTATTAAATGTGGTCTCAGCAGCTGAGCCATTAAGGTGTATTTATTTTAGGTTTTATTAGAATTGTATACTCGGTAGGTAGGACTTTGAGTTATTCCCACGTCTAGGTAGGCTAATTATTTACTGAGCGTGTACTTAATTTACCCAAAGTTCCTTTAGTAGTTGAGTAGTTAGGCATTTATTAGTCCTTCAGTCTGCCTTAATTAGTCTTTGGTTAGGTTTAATTATTCTTGGCGAGATCCTGCCCAGGTCGACTGGAACATAAGTCTCCTCCAGGTTCGTCGTTTCCATACGCGCACAGCTTCCACCCGTAAAGTTTGGTTGTCCATACCCTTCCAACTTTACAGAATGAATACACAAGTTGAAATGCAAAAGAGGCAGTTGTGGACCATTCTGATGTCGTAATTTAGTCAAATTTAGAAAAACCGCACTTTAAAATTTTGCTAAATCTTATTTTTACGCCAAAAAATCTCGAAACTGGTGAGAGTAACAAAGAAACAATTTGTATCCTTAGAATCGCCTATTTAATACTACGGAACCTTGGAATTAGAATTTTATTAAACATTTTTTTCGACGACCAGAGGAAACGTTGAATATTGACGATTTTTTATTTGTTTACTTTAAATGAAAAGTTTTTAAAAATTTTAGATGCCTAAATCAAAATTCTGCTTCCATCATACCGCAGTTCATGATCATAGCTGCAATTTAAATCCAAAATTATACGGATTCATGAGCGTTCAGCGAGTAATTTTTTGGTGCAAGAAAAAATCACCACTTTTTCCATTTCCTATGTATAACACATGCACACCCCAACATCGAGGTCCAATTACTCAACAAGCATAAGAGGTCTGACTTCAGTTTCAAAAACTCTGTAATCCCGCTCAAACAACAAAATATGTAAAAATGAGCGAAATCGGACATGGTCGAAGAAACGGCCAAACATGGATCCCCCTGAACTATTCTGTAGCTGAGCTTCAGCCTAAATTTGATTCGTTGCACGATCTTAGCTGATGTCAGTCAAGAATGCTTAACTCTAAGCTTCAGCTCAGGGTTAAGGTGCATTCATAGTCGCGAACGCAGTGAGACGCGCGTCGACGTGCGTAGACGGGCGTCGCCTCAGATTGTAACAAACCGTTCTAACTGTTTAAAAATAATTGTAGCGTATTCATGGTCACGAACGCATGCAGATGCTTACGTACGCGCGTCGACTCGCGTCTACGCGCGTCTGCTTGCGTCTGGAACTATGAATGCACCTTTAGAGTTAGAAAATCAGAGTTATTTCCTTAGCCAATATGCCTTTCCAATCATGTGATGTGATTGAGGTTAGCTGCAAGCTAAGTAGTGGATTCCCATCAACGATAAGATTCATTATTTTTCCATAGCTAAGCTAATGCTGCCACTTCCTGAAAACCGAAACAAAACCCAGTGATGTGAGATACTTAATGGTTTCCAACAACGTTTTGCTACCTAATTTCAGATATCCCAGACAAGTAAGACCAATCTGTTAGCGATCTCTGTAATATCGTTCCTGACGATATCTTCGTTTCAGTTGGCGAAGCGAAGGAGGATCGACTTCAACCGAGGAACTGCAGGACAGCAGAAGGAAGAGAAAGAACAGCGTGGAACCGATGAAAAAATGAAAGGAGAATTCCACATACTCTGGATAGACTAGATAAAAGTAGGAGACATAGGCGACCCAGGTTAGGGTTATGAACCAAAGGAATATGAATTGGGCACAAACGATGATCAGCGCAGGAACGGGACTTAGGTTAAGAGACGCTTGGATATCCTTTGCCAAAACCAACCAACTGGTTAAGGCATAGGGGAGGAAAAACATGTAGTAGTTCAGCTCGTAGTTTATACAGTAACAGCAGAGCAATTCTCGGAAACTGGCAACGTAGACAAAGATGTGACCCAGGGCGATTAGAAGGAGAGTTGGCTCAGGCAAACTTTCTGGGCTGGACTTGCTGAAATATATATGAATAAAATAGAATAGAAATAGAAATATATATAAAAAGACAACTATACTTGGTTAACACCGTTGAAGCACGTGGTGCTTATTTTTGGGCACATATTTTAATTTTCGGTCCAAATCAAGCTGAAGTTCGATGAAACCAGTTTTCTCAGAGCTGTAACACCGTCTGCCCAATCCCGTTCCAAAATCTCAACATTTCCGTTCTTGGCATATTTTGACTTTTTCTGTTGCGCAGCCGCTCCGTGGGATTACATTCAGTGGAAATACCACATTAAGCTCTAAATATGTACTTGCTTTTGAAAGCTTCGTTATAGTTACACTGTGAAGTAGGGTTGTAAATTGTAAATAAGTAAAAATGTTAAAAAAACATTTTTACAGTTATTAACAGTATCAAAATTTCGGACTTTTTAACAGGTTTTTTTACACTTTTTAACACCACTTTTTTGGCCCATGTCAAGATAAAAGTCACTTTTTGATGTGCTCTGATCTACCACTTGTTTTTCGTGAAGCTTTTATTTTCATGGGGGTTCTTGGGGTTCTGGGGGTTCTTAATTTTTTGTAGAGATTTGATCTATAACTATGCTTAGTTTCATTTTTTGATGGGGGTTCTGGGGTTTCTTGGGGGTTCTTAGCTTTTCGAAGAGATTTGATCCATTTAGTTTCAAATTTTTGATGGGGGTTCTGAAATAACGTGCCAATCATTACTGTGGTACAGAGGAAATGAATTAGGCATCGAAACATTTTTTACACATTTTTTACACTTTTTAACACTTTTACACTTTTTAACACTTTTTTTACACTTTTAACACTTTTTACACTGTTAAAAACAAGTGTAAAAAATTAATTACTTTTTTACATGTAAATTAGCAACCCTACTGTGAAGTGTAGCCAGTTTTCAAATTTTCGCGTAAAATCCTGGCGTCAATTTGAAGGCCGCACAAAAGCTGATTTCCAAAGCATTGAATAGTTTTTCACTTATCTCTGTCTGAAAATGTAGTTTTACAAAAATCTGAGTTTTCCAGCGTTTGTGAAGATTTTCCAATTGCTGCTTTCTCGCTAAAGTTACTGTTAAAGTGGTGAGAAATCTAGGCAAATTCAATTCGCGCAACCATTTCTCTATTATTTTTTCATGTTTATTTCATCCGAGGCGATTTCGTATTATATAACTAAAAGGGATCCCCCAGCTATTTGGCGGAAGCGTCAAATGAGCTAGACGATGTCCTTAAAAATTTTACTTCTGTTTGCAGGAAATGTGAAAAATGGCACTTCTTCTGCAATTCTATAAAAACCAAAATTAGTATCATCTTGTCCTTTAAAAATATTAAAGAAAATAGAAAATATGGATCTTTTGCGCTTTTCCTTCCAGCCCTAACCTTTGATATTTTTAACCAATAATTTGAAAGTTTGTATGGGTGCATACGGGAGGATGATGAATTCAAAAATTTTTAAAATTTAAAACTTTAAAAATTTTAGTTTAGTAGGGGTTGACTTATTAAGCTTACAACTTTAGCTTATACTGAGTTAACGAAAAGCTAAATCGAAAATTGCATTTCAGATTCGTCCTCAGCGCTCCTGGAAGCCCCCTTATGCAAGTTTTCAGCAAAATGTTATTCGAAAATTTTCAGTTCCCTCCCATTACCAAACTAAAATTTAAAACTTTAAAAATTTTTTTATAGTTTTCAAATTTTTGAATTCATCAGCCTCCCGAATGCACCCATACAAAATTTCAAACTTCCTTACTAGTAAAAAAATCAAAAATTAGGGCTGGGGAGAAGCGCAAAAGATCCGAAAATATTAAGCATTCTACACTTTAAGATATATAAAGAGTGCTTCCTAACTCCTAGCAAGAGTAATGAAATGAAAGTAATGAATGAGTAATGAAGCTTCTCCTTGTAATGAACAAGTTGTTGTGGTTGATATTTGATGTCTCCAAAAGGAATCACCACATCAAGGCATACTCGTCGAATCGTATTGATGTTGATCAACATGAGATATTATACATAGCTTATCAGCACATAGGACGCACCTACTCTTGGCAGCAGACCCCACAACTTTTACTGCATTCTTGTGGAAGGTTTCATAAAAAATAACAGTTCACTGCCTTTAAAAGTTAAGCTTTACATTGAAAACGCTGTTTTGCCCACCTCAGCGTAATGAACCCTGACAACTCATTGCAGCAAATTACCTTCATATGAAAAATTCATGAAATTTAAAATTAAACTTACCTGCGTTTTTGGGTGGGTTATTAGGGCAAAAACTGAGTATTCATATCTGATCATTCTTGCTTTCCCAACTCTCCGGCTAACCCTAGACTAGGGTAGTTGGGGATTCCCCTGGTAGGCCCCAGACTTTTCTAAGTCCGGGGCGAGTCAGTCCAATTTTCGATGCCCGAGCCGTCGGGTGAAGACAGACCGTCAGAAGTGCCAATGGAAGATGAGATCAATGCTGAACAGGATGAGGTCGAACGATCCATGGATGAACTGATGTCCAAAACTGCGTACATACAGTTAGCAAGGTATGATCTGGTAAGATATAGCGATAAAGACTTAGTGGAAGCTATAGCCAAGGATAACTCTGTGGAAACCCACCCGAAGGTAGCTTACAAGGTGAGGGGGGCCCTCAAACTCGTGTACGGGGATGCCGTCAAACGGGAGAATGCGATCAGGGATGGGATCGTAATAAATTCTATTCTGGTCCGGCCTGAAAAGCCCTATAGGGAATCTGGGGAAGGTCCCACGGTTGTTAAAACCGTACATATCTATGGAATCCCAATAGCGGTTGGGGATGGCGAGGTCAAATCCTGGTTGCAGAAGATGGGAATTGAGGTGATACGGGAAATCCGGTGGATCAAATACCATGGGACAGATATCTATAACGGTGGTAGGTCCGCGGTGGTCATGCATAAGGCCAATAAGGACATTCCGGGTTTCGCCCAATTGGCCTTCTCCGGGCGGTCTAGGCCAATAACGGTGCAAATCTGGTACAGAGGTAGCCCAGTATGGTGTAGGAGGTGTTTCCTAAAGGGCCACAAAGCCAGAGACTGTGTTCCTCAGGTGAGGGATCCCGAGGCGGAAGGACTTTCCCTTCCCCCAGATGGTGATGGAGCGGTCGGAACTCAGGGTTCAGGGAGCGGAGTCCAAGGAGAAACCGGGAATGATGGAGCCGAGGTCCCTGTGGGCCCCACCTATGCGAGCGTGGTGGAACAGGGCAATGGGGCAGCGGCTGCCGGCAGTCAGCCCCTAAACTTCAGACATCGGGTGAAGCTGAGTGGCGACTTTTTGAACTCTCAATACGGTTCCCGTGTTACACCGTTTTTCACGAAATCGGACTATTTTTCCAATCACTATCCAGCCCCAATCGAGATAGATGGCCGAAGATATCCTACCAACGAACACTTCCTGTTCGCATCCAAAGCAAAGGCCATGGGATTGGAGAGTAAGTGGAAAAAGATAATGGATACACCCGATGCCGGAATGGTGAAGAATATTGGAGAAAAAGAAGTGCAATGGAATGGAACCATTGCCGAGTGGGAAGAAGAGGCGTACCGGCTTTTAGAGGTGGCGAATAAAGCGAAATTCGAGCAGCATTCTGATCTTCGTGGAAAGCTGTTCGGGACATGTGGAACCAGGCTGGCGGAAGCCAGCCCTTCCGCATTGTTCTTTGGAATTGGTTGGTCGAAGAAGTCGCGTCAGGCCTACGATCCGACCAAATGGAGAGGTATGAATGCCATGGGAGATTTGTTGACCCATTTGCGAAGACACATGATGGCGGATCCTAGCTACCAGATGGAGGCTCATGCTGCTAGGAAACTGGTGCACGAGCGGAGGAGACTGGAAAGCTTTAGCAGTCAAAGAAGTTCCGACTCTAGCCGCTCAATTGGAGAAGGGTCAAGCCAGAATGATCATGATATGACTCTCTTGGGGGTAGCCGGCACAAAGAAACGAAAATCCGACCTCCTCCATTAAATCACCCCCCTATTAATTTTTTATGGCTTGCGTATTAACCCAGTCTAACAGTAGTGGAGACTGTAATTTACAGGTTGCCACTTGGAATGTTCGGGGTTTAGGGGATGCCAGTAAGATTACTTCTGTATTATCCTATGTAAAAAATTTAGACTTAGTTTGTCTTCAAGAAACTTTTTCAAAACAAAATAATGTCACTTTCGAAACGATTTTTAGTCAGTATTTTAAAATTTATACTTCTGTAAACGATGACACAAACATCAAAGGTTTAAATCTTCTTGTAAGTAAACGAATAAAGTTAGAAAATCATAAATTGGTTTGGAGAATCCCGGGTAGAGTCATCGCTGTTACTGTTAGACTGGGTTCGGTAAATGTGTTGGTTATCGGGTTGTATGCACCTGCGGTGAGGGCGGAAAGGAGGGAAATTTTCAAGCAAATACAGCAACAAATACAGAACGATGAAGTCTATGATGCAGTATGTTTTCTCGGGGACTTTAATTTAGTCGAAAATGTAAACTTAGATAGGTCAAATCCTGCTACAGCAACAGGGGAGGAAGCTGGGCTAGAAGAGTTAGCCCAAATAAAGCAAGAATTGACTTTATTTGATATTTTTCGAGAAAATCAGCCAGATCTTAAACGTTTTACTTTTGCATCTAGTCGATATAAAACAGAGTCTAGAATAGACAGAATTTATGGAACAGCAAATTTTGTTAGTGCTGTCGTAAAGTTCAGTTTTCAAGAAACATCTTTATCGGATCATAAAATTTTTAAATTGTCCTTTAACCTGCCTTCACTAAATGTAAAGAGAGGTCCATCTTACTGGAAAATGGATTCGGTGTTTCTAAGTCATCATGAAGAAACAAGACGTAAAATTCAAGAAATTCTCGATGAGGCTCTACTCTCTATGCAATTTTTGGAAAATGAGGGAGCGCAGGATTTGTGGGAATCTATTAAAATACAAATTGCTAGTATAGCAAAAGTTTCGGAAGTTGAGCATAAAAGAGAACTACTTAAAAAAAGAAGAAAACTGGAAGCTCGAATAACTGAGCTCAGATATCAGTTGAGTAGAAATTTCGATGACCCGATTTTTCGAAGCCTGCTCGAGGAAAATGAAAAGGACTTATACAGATTGACGCAAGAAGAGGTTAGACAAACACTTCTAAAATCGCATTATCATTTTCTTTTTGAAGACAGGCAAAGCATTTTGACAGCAAAACGCTGTCAGAAAGCATCCTTTCATGACCGAACTAATTTTGGAATTCGCAATTCGGAAGGTTTGGTAGTGACAGAAACCTCCGCTATGATAGAAGAATTTAGAAGACAATATTCTGAGCTTTTCATGAGTGAGCCAATTGTAAACCAAGCCGCTGCGAAAATTCTTGAGCGAACAACGAAATCTTTGTTTGAAAATGTACGGTTTCAATTGGAGCGAGAAATTTCAGAAAATGAAATAATCGAGGCAATACTGTCCTTTAAAGACAAAAAGGTGCCAGGATTTGATGGGTTGACAGCAGAATTTTACAAATTGTTCCTGCAACCAATTTCCAAGTTATTAGTTAAAGTTTTTAAAAGTTGTTTTTCAACTGGAAAACTTTGCCCTTCGATGTATTTTGGAATTGTTTCTCAAATGTATAAAGGCAAAGGTGAGAGAACTTTGCGATCAAATTGGCGTCCTCTAACAATGCTCAATGTTGACTACAAAATTTTGACCAAAGTTTTGATGAGAAGGCTTAGCAAAGTTATGAATTTGTTAGTCCATACGGATCAATCTTGTGCAGTCCCTGGTCGAAGTATACAGGATGGTCTGATGGAAATTTTTGGCTTAATTCATTTGAGCGCTGAATTAGACCTTGATTGTATTTTATTGTCAGTAGACCATCAGACAGCATTTGATGTAGTCGAATGGGAATATATTAAGAAAACCTTAGAAAAATTTAATTTCGGCGAAAATTTCTTGAAATGGGTAGGGATATTATATAAGCCCTCATATGTCAGGTCTTCTGTTCAGGTAAATGGGTTTATTTCAAAACCGTTTGAGATACAGCGAGGAATACGTCAAGGATGCCCTCTGTCACCATTGCTATACGTTTTGGTCGCTGAGACGATCTCTGAGTATATCAGAAAGGACAGAACGGTTCGTGGCATAAATTTTTTAACTACTGTGCATAAAGTAGCAAGTTACGCGGATGATACAAATTTTTTTATTCCAAATTTTGCATCCGTAACTAGAATTTTTGAAATCTTTAATATTTATCGGAGAGCTTCCGGAGCAAGGTTGAACGTTCCTAAAACTAAATTTGTGTTACTGGGAACAGCAAAATATTTACCAGTGCCGCTTGAATTCAGGCAGTACAGGACCGAAAATTTAAAAATATTTGGGGTTTATTTCACGGCGGAAGGAGTAGACCCCATTACTAACTGGGAAAAAGGGAATATTGCATTTCAACAGTTGCTAATGAAGAGTCCACCACATGAGCTATCCTACTACGGGAAAATTCATTTTATTAATACCTTTTACTTATCCCAAATAGCATATCCTCTGACTCTGGCTGATCCCCCAGAGCAATTGATAGCCAAGTTCTGTACTGCCGTAGATAGATATCTTTGGTTTCCGAGCAAACAAAATCTAATTAAGAAAAGTATTCTTTTCTTACCAAAGGAAAAAGGAGGCATTTCTTATCCTAATTTGCATATTAAAGCTCAGACGTCAAGATTGATGACTTTTCTGAAAAGGAGAAAAGATACGGAAAGGAAAAATTGGCACTCGTTGTTCGATTTTTTCATGGCAAAAGTTGAAGGAGTGGGAATTTCTAAATTGAAAAAGATTGAAGTTCCAAAATTTTTTCAAACACTACGGAAAGCTCAAATTGAACTAAAAATTGAAAACGATGAAATAGGTTTCATTAGAATAGATGGAGAGCAAATAAATATTTCGGCTGTAAAATCCAGAGATCTTTATAATCGAATAGTGATTCAAAAGTTTCAAACTTCGATGCAGAATATAAAAAGTTGGTGGGCGACTAACTTACTAATTGAAGAACGAAAGGTCTCAAAAAGTTTCCGTAGAGTATCGGTAAAATTTATGGATGGCTATAGCAGATCCCTGCATTACGCTCTTATACACAGAGCCCTGTTGACGAGATCCAGGGAAAGTAATTTTAACTTTCACAAGTCTGAATTTTGCAAACTTTGTGGGATTCATGGAAACAGTAATAGAGAGAATCTTTTACACGTTTTCCTAAAATGTCCACGAGCCATCTCAATTTGGAGCATGGTATACCCTCTGTTACGAGCAGTAGGCCAAACAGACACTTTGGAGGAAGCCGACATTATTTTCGGTATAGATGGTAGAGATAAGGGAACATACTTGGTAAATCTCATTATTCAAATAACGAAACGAGTAATCTGGGTTTCTAGAAAAACCCTTGAAAATGAGGATAAATTTTTGGATGAGTTAAACTATTTGAGATACAGATTTAAGACAGTGTTGCAGCGAGCACTTCTTCTGCTTGGTCGAGCGGGATGGGAAGAAATTTTTAATGAAATCGCAGTAGTTCATGCCAACAAAATAAGATTAATCATATAAAGGTGCATACAACTAATTGCGGATTTGCGCATGTATTGCATACCCTGCTTTGCTTCTTTAGCTTGCTGTTATGTCTAGTTTGTTTCGCTTTGTAACTGTTTGTTTAACCTTTGTTTTGCTTGCAGTTCTGATTTGAGCATGTCTAAACAAGTTTCTTCGGACGGGCTAGAGTATGGCCTAAATCTACCTTGTCAGATAAAACAGGATGAAAAATGGGAACTGGTGAAGGGTAACTATCCAGAGATAATAAAATATATCAAATTTAAGATCGGAGTTTTGAAGCCGATTCTGAGAAAGAAAATCAAGAAACCCGGATTTCCAGCTAAATTATTTGTGAAGGCCGCTGAGAACAGATTGAAATTAGAAGTGCGGCAATATTGGGCGGCTGTCGGCTTTTTAAACAAGGCTAAGTGGAAAACATTTCTTGATAGAATGGTACACTTAATGATAATTGAGTACGGCCTCAAGCTCCTGGAGGTTGAAACTCCTAATGAGCACTGGACGCCCATAAGCTTGGTAGATCACTTGGTGGAAAGGGGAAAGGATTACAGTCACTTTCTTGAATCTTAGTTGCTTGCTTGAATTTTAATTATTATTTTGTTAATTTGTTATTTTGCGCTTTCTCATTTTGGTTTTTTATATTATGGCTAGAAACATTGCTAGCTGTTGTTGTTTATGTTATAGAATTGCGAACCAGAGAAAGACTGGGATGACCACGGATGTTCACGAACGGAATAAGAAGACGTCATAATTAATTGATTGATTGGCTATACGATGATTTTGAATACTACAAAAAGAAACACGTGGTCACCCTGGTCCTTCTCTTGAAGACTACGACAGCAAATAATATATGAAACACTCGTATTTTCTGTGCATGTATACTGTTTGCATGAGTTCATGTTAAGTAATAAATTAATGGAGGGAAAAAAAAACCTGCGACTTGCGGTAACCACGATCAAATAGGTGGTTCCGTTAGGGTGAGACTGAGTCTTTGCACTCTGACTCTGTTGACCCCTAGGAGTATCCCAAATAGGGATATCTCCAGTCGGCAATTTTTGGGTTAGGGGCTGCGTTCG
>JASAND010017030.1:0-15593 GCA_030248195.1 Trissonchulus latispiculum
AGTAGTATATGTCAGCACAGTTGACCGCAGTTTTGAGCCCATTTTTGGCTTCACTTTTTGGCTTGCTTGGAGGCTCTTTTGGAGAAGGTGGTTGCCATGGTAACGGTCAGTGGGAGACTTTTGCTAATCCTATGAAATACTGGCATAGAAAGTGATAGCCTCCTGTTATAACGCTAACTTCTGCCAGCTATAGTGAGGTTGTCCTGAAACACTTCACTTTTCTGAGCTGCTGCCAAACGTTTTCAAAACTTTTTCCAAACTTTTTCGCCATCATATATTTAACACAGGGACGCACCTGCAAACTTTCCTATGGTTGCCAACTGTCTTCTACCAAACTTTTTAAACTTTCTCAAAAACTTTTCCCAAACTTTTTCAAACTTTTTCCAAACTTTTTTTCACACCAACTTTTTTGTCAGCGGTCAGAGGCTTTATTTTCGGGAGGCTCCAATTTGATCATATATTTAGTACGTACAGGTTTTTGAAGGTTAAATTTCACTTCATATTTGAGAGGCTCTTAAATAATCATATATTTTGTACATAAGCTTTCTCTCAAATAATTTTCTAAAATGGAATTTCTGGGAGGCTCTTAAATAATCATATGCTTAGTTTAAAGGTGTTCTGAACTATTTTCAAGGTTGAATTTCACTTGAATAATTTTGGGAGGCTCTAATATAATCCTAGAGGCAATCTGCTGGTGGGAGGCTCTAATATAATCATATATTTAACATGTGAGGCAACTTTTGTCGAACATTTCTAAACTTCTTCTAAACTTTTCAAACTTTTCTCAACTTTTCTCAAACATTTCCTAAACTTTTGTTAACTTTTGCTAACTTTCTAAACTTTTTTGTTAACTTTTAAAACTTTTTGCAAACTTGTTATAAACTTTTTTCTAGCTTCTAAAACTTTTTTAAAAACTTTTACAAAACTTTTCGAAACTTTTAAACCTACTTCCAAACTTTTTGCAAACTTTTATCAAACTTTTCCTAAACTTTTGTTAACTTTTTGAACCTACTTCCAAACTTTTTGTTAACTTTTAAAACTTGTCATAAACTTTTTCCTAAACTAAACTTTTCCAAAACTTTTCTAAACTTTCATAAACTGCTTCCAAACTTTTTGCAAACTTTTATCAAGCTTTTCTAAATTTTTCTAAACTTTCAAAAACTGCTTCCAAACTTTTTGCAAACTTTTCACACCTCACCAATTTCTGGGAGGCTCTTAAATAATCATACTATTATCACTTCATGCTGGAGGGTTTTCTAGCTGGGAGGCTCTCAAATAATCTTCTAGAGGTATGAGGCTCTCAAATAATCATACCATTAGTAGCTGAGGCTTTTCTAGCAGGGAGGCTCTCAAATAATCATATGTATAACACTACTAGCTTTCTTGCTGAGGTTCTTCAAGGAGACATAGCTAGGTTTCCATGGCAACCACCTAGCAGGGAGGCTCTGATTTAATCATATGAATAACATTACAGGCTAGCAAAGAGGCAACCAGTATTTTCTGGAATTTTGCCAAATGACAGGTGTGTAATAAATCAGTGAAAGCAGGTTTTGACAAAGAGATTTGAGGCTCTGAAATAATCTTATATGTAAAATTAATAGGTGAGGATTTTGCAGGGAGACTATCACAGCGTAGCTAGGTTTCTATTACTCTTCAAATAAACTACTAGTGGGGAAGTTCTGATTTTTCTACCAGCTAAGTTTTTGATAGCATGGATGATACTTTCAATATTGTCCGTCTACTACAGTTCGAGTATTGCTCTTCGCAATCGTTATATTCTAGAGAGGTTTATACCGCTGCGTATCAACTCTACCTCTATCAAGTCTACCATTTAATGAAACTAATTAAACACATAGAAGACTACAACGATTGTATCATAGACTCTCTGTGACTCACATTTTGCCAATGTATTTTCAACTCTCCTCATATTAATATTGGGTTAGAGTCGGCCAGGGCTTCTCTGTCCACCTTGAATACCCGCGCCATGCCAAGTGAACACCTGCATTGCTTCTTACCCAATCAAAGTAACATTCGTAACTGAATAAAAATTTGTACAGGAAGACGTGATAAATCTTGATGTCTGCAACCTACGTCATAGGATGAAGTTTCTGCTGGTTTGAAATAAAGTTTACTACAGTTCTGAGAAGTTCCTGGTAGAATAATGTGTAATGAAAATTTTGGAACAAGAATTACGTAAGAATGTTATGAGTTAGCTTAAATATGTTTGTGTCTACGTATAGAGAATATGTATAATTTCACTGCGGCATCGAATGGGAAAAATTGGATCGCTGGTTAGTTAGCAATAATTAGTTAAAGTTGACGGTAGTTTGGAAAATTTTGGTGAAAAATGTGTAATGAAAATTTTGGAACAAGAATTACGTAAGATTGGAGCGAGATAGTTTAAATATTTTTGTGTCTACGTATAAAGCATGTATGTAATTTCACTACGGCAACGAATGGGAAAAATCGGCTAAGTGGTTAGTTAGCAATAATTAGTTAAAGTTTACAGTAGTTTTGAAGATTTGGGTGAAAAAGGTGTAATGAAAATTTTGGAACAAGAATTACGTAAGATTGGGATGAGATAGCTTAAATATTTTTGTGTCTACGTATAAAGCATGTATGTAATTTCACTGCGGCAACGAATGAAGTTAATTGGCACACTAATTAGTTAGTAACAATTAGTTAAAGTTGACATTTGAAGATTTCAGTGAAAAATGTGTAATGTACTTTTGCTACAGAAATTGTGCAGGTCTGGAGCGAATTGATTGAAATATTTTGTTTGCTATGTATGAAGAACATGTATAATTTTACTGCGTCAAAGACTGACAAAGATTAAGCGATTGGTTAGGTTGTAATTAGTTAAAGTTGACTGTAGTTTTGAAGATTTTGGTGAAAAATGTGTAATGAAAATTTTGGAACAAGAATTACGTAAGATTGGGATGAGATAGCTTAAATATTTTTGTGTCTACGTATAAAGCATGTATGTAATTTCACTGCGGCAACGAATGAAGTTAATTGGCACACTAATTAGTTAGTAACAATTAGTTAAAGTTGACATTTGAAGATTTCAGTGAAAAATGTGTAATGTACTTTTGCTACAGAAATTGTGCAGGTCTGGAGCGAATTGATTGAAATATTTTGTTTGCTATGTATGAAGAACATGTATAATTTTACTGCGTCACGACTGACAAAGATTTAGCGATTGGTTAGGTTGTAATTAGTTAAAGTTGACTGTAGTTTTGAAGATTTGCGGGAACAAAAAAATTAGTAGGAAAGATTGGAAAGAGATAGCTAAAATATTATAGTGCAGATAAAATGTAAAAATTCAGATACGACAACTACTATATTCAATGACTATTTATAATAATTAGGTTTATTTATAATAATAATTTGCCTGTGGAAAATGTGGCATTGAACACTATGCTAGAAGAATTACACGGAATAGAACACAGTTGTCGCCTACGGTCCAACTGAGAGGGTTGGTCGTAATTCATTGAGTGAGTATTAAATAATCTGATTAGGGTTTTTATCTCGTAGATGTCTTCGAGACCGTGGCATCGAACGCACTACACCTTCTTTCAAACTGTTGTTCACTGGACAATGGAGAGGAAATTCAATCATAGTATTAGGACAGATGTTTGGGGGTAGAGTAAGAAAAAGGGGAATTAGACCCCACACAGTGTGTCCTGAACTCCCAGGGCATTAGCGCTCATCCAATTCCTAGAGCCACTAAAGAACTCTTGTATGGGACTTGCATACCACCATTAATCTGCAAACCGACTATGAAAAACCGAGATTTTAACTAGGATGGCGACTAAAGACACAGAGTATGCCTACGTGAGTCAACGGGATGACTGCAACCCACTATTAATTTCACCCAACATTGTGGTAGACTATCCTTTAATGACTCTTTCCTTGAGATGTATCATTCAGCTGTTTTTCTTCTATTTCGCCTCACTGGTTGCTCGGTGACTGATTTAAATAAGTATTTCCATTACCTTATTGCTTCGATACAGTCATGATAAAATTGTTGGTAATCAGCCGTTTACTTTTGAATTAAAAACTTTTCAATTTCATAACTTTCATAACAATTCTGTGTCAATGACAATAATGAACACATGATACATAGGAACAAGGACTATAGATGAAATTCGCGTGGGATTCACTTGTCTTCTGTTGTAATAAACTATCTAGATAATTACTCAAAAAAGACGATGTTGTTCCTTGGATACAAATAGATTAATTACCTGACAAATAAGCGTCTTATACTTATTGTAATTACTACCGGCATCGTGTTGCAAAATTCTTCGCCTAATTATGCGGCTTCGCTTGCCCTTTAGTTGCAGCAAACTCCCCGTGTAATTACTCAAGAAAGGATGTTGTTGGATACAAGTAGATTAATTACCTGACAAATGAGCGTCTTATACTTATCGTAATTACTACCGGCTTCGTGTTGCCAAGTTTGCATGGTTAATGGCTTTAGCTATCTTTTCTAGTAACAAACAATCCGTGTAATTGCTCCAACAGGATGTTGCGAATCCCAGATGCCAATTAAAAATTTTGAAACAAGTAGATAATTGCATGAAAACTCTATATAAATATCAGCGCAGTGGTTTTGTTTTCAGTTTGTAATCTTAAATAATATTCCTAGTTGGATTTTCTCCCAGTCGTAGCCAATCAAGTAAGTTAACAACTTTTCTATTTTCGATTGAAGTTGATAATGAGTTAACAGTAAATAAAAGCACCCCTCACCCTATAGCTGATATTCTTTAACACCGAATTTCGTTAACTTTAATTGTGCTAACTGCTGTTGATTAGGCTCAGTTGTTTAGATTGAGTAGTTAAATTATATTTATCTAATATTGCAGTCATCGTGGTTGTCATCTAACCTCGCTGAGCTTACAACTTTCTATCCATCGGAAAGCAACTGTGAAGTGGGTATATACCAGGTCCGCTCACCAAGGTCTACAATTTTTACATGAAAACTCCAGCTTAGCATCTTAGTTATTGGAAAACGGGGCAAACTTTAAAATTGTTAGGAAATATGTAATTCAAAACAAGCTACAA
This sequence comes from Trissonchulus latispiculum, assembly GCA_030248195.1. Classification (NCBI taxonomy): domain Eukaryota; kingdom Metazoa; phylum Nematoda; class Enoplea; order Enoplida; family Ironidae; genus Trissonchulus; species Trissonchulus latispiculum. The sequence continues at coordinate 5,068 of JASAND010017030.1, forward strand.
TATTTGTCCTGTATTCATGTTAGCAAGTGATTTTAACCAAAAATCTTAGCAGTAAAGTGACCACTGTCCAATCAAGGGTCCAATTTAATTCATCAAGCAAGTGTTTCCTGAACTCTATATCCAATAATCCTAAAGCTTATCTTTTCCCGTTCGTTTACATGAAAGCTGAATAAAAAGAAAAATGTCTCATTAAAGAATTTGTACTTATGAAAGGTTTGAAATATTTTCAGTAATTTACTATTGATATCTTTCCTCTGAACAACAAGATACTTATAGTTGCAATTAGTGACTTGTTCTAAAATTGATAAGAATTCACTTCATCTCCGAAAGGTATTGAAAAACCAAAATTTTCTAAGCAACTGACAGATGCGTCGAGGTTGAAAGCCCTCTAGATTATTGTTGCTACCAAAAGTTATCAACAATGTCCATAACCTCTCTGCACAGGGAAGGATTCTACAGAAGTGGTCATATTAATCATTTTTGTACCTTTTTGATGTGGCTATCAACTAATACACTGTTATTTATATACTTTCAGGTGTTGTAAGATTTATTGGGATACAGAGATTCCTATTGCCACCTTTGAATACATCAACATAGCCTTGACAGAATAAACACTAAGGTAATTCTAGATATATTCTCCCTTTAAATATTTTTGACTTACTTCAATTCTTACTCCCGATCTTCTCGAAGTTGTTGTACCACAGTCATGATTGTTATGGAATTGAAGAAAGGTTAAGAAATTTCCACTAACTATAAGTCCTGACCCTACTATTTTCTGCTTGAAGTTATTTTCTTCTTGAAGGTAGACACTGATTTACATTGTTTGGTGCAATGGCAAAAAGCGGTTGTATTTAGATAAAACTACACGTCATGACATTCAGAACTACAGAAACGCCTTCAAAAACTAATTCTAAAAACTAAATTCATTGCGTTAAATTGACAAGCATAAGGATAACGAATTATCCGACCCTATGATTAAATCGCTTGAAGTTAATATTTAAGAAGGTTTATTCCACCATACCAACCTTCCACCAGTTTACCTGTATGCGTCATGTCCATCGACTCAGTTTCGAATAAATGAATGGCGAGAGACTGAACGAGTACCTTTATCAATATGCAAATGACAACTCATATTTCCCAGTGTTTATTTCACTAGTTACCATAATTCAAGATACTCAATCTGAAGACAACTTCATTCCTTGATCAATCCCATTTGCGTTTGAGAGATTACCCGAAGACTGCCTTCTTCATGATATGGCTGATATAAAAAAATTGGCGAAATTTGTATCTTTGTAGATTGTGCTAAAATATAACAAAGATGTGTTATTCACTACCTTCAGACAGACCTAAATTCTACTGTGACTGTGCAAACAACTCACTTTGGTAAACTTGTGAGGACTGAGCGTGCAAGTTGTAGATTCTCGTCGATCTTGATAGATACTTAGTCCTAAACGACACCCCGCCAGGAACTCATGTTAGTAGTTGGCATATAGTTAACGTCTGGTTTCCAAATTTACATATACATTTTGCATATATATCCACATTACTAATTTAGGACAAACATTTGTATCAAATTTCTAAATGTAAGATTTATTAAAATTCCACTATTAAAAATTAAACTCGAAAAGTTACTAATTTGCCAGTTACGGTGTCGTATTTGTTGACACGTTTGCCAGAAATACAGACTAGTAGCTTGTTGGAATAGAAAACATAAGAGGAAATATAACAAACGGAATGCTATCAATGAAATTTTCAAATTCGCCCCTGATTAAATCATGTCAATTATTTACCAACTATTCGGGAAAGTAAACATTTGGTTAGATTCCTGTATTTTCTGTTACAGTCATCAAACTTGTGATTCGGCTTATTGAACGACTTGCTGAAACCAACGTCATACTAACCCCTTTGTTTCTATTAACTTCTTATAAGCTTTTGTGCGACATGCCTGAGCCAACTAGAATCCTTTGAATTTAATCCTTTTAGTATGCAAGCTGCTTTTATTCATTACTAAAAACTTTGATTTAACATCATTCGATTAGCAGCTTAATTGAATTTAATCCATAACAGGTTGGTACTAGTCCGTAAAAATTTAATGGAGTTTTAAGATTCACCACAAGTTGACCCTGTATTAATTCTGTTATTATTACAGATCTTAGACATCTAGCTATTGCATTAGTAATTTACCATTATAAAGTGTATCAAAGCGAAATATATTTTTTACTGTGTTTGCAATTGTTTATGTTTGTTTTAGAAAATATGAGTCGTCAGAGTACCCCAGAGCAGAATGGTGGACAAGGCCCCCGTTCCTCAACCCCCGTCCAGGGTGCTGGTCCACCTGATCGTAGCCCAAATCTCCCATCAATCCTTGGCTGTCCGGGAGGTGCCGGCAATCTGACCCAGTCCTTCAATGTGAGTGCAGAGTCGGAGGACTTCAATTTTGACTATGTGCCCCGCTCCCCCTCCAATTCTCCTCCTCCGAGAAACCACCCGCTCCCACCCCTTCCCCAATTCGAAACCCTACCACCAGTGCCGCCGGGTGTCTACGCCCGCCCATCCAGCCCCTGGCCCCAGGTTCCCCCGTTCCGGGATCCGACCTATGACCCATATTTCGAGGATGGGAGAACCCTCGATGAGAGCCTTCATGTCCCATCCGAAGTGGGTCGAGCACTGGTGATCTTGGAGGCAAATCCCCTGGGCACCCCGGAGGATATTTCCGTAGGGATCAACCAGATTCTGAATCAGGTGGAGCTCCTGGCCCAGGGTGCAGACAATCGCCTTGTCGCTAGATATCGCTTACGTACAGCGATTGATGTAGCACGGGTACAATTGGCTGAGTACCTGGGAATCTCATTTCCCCGTGTTACTCCAATAGGACCCTTCGCTACCCGTGGCCAGCGAATCCAGCAAGCCCAGAGAATTCTTCACCATTCGAAGGATTTGAAGCGGCTGAAGCAAACCCATCCTCCTCGTGGAAAGCCAAGATCGGGGAGGAAACCTGGGTTTGGTGAAGGTAACGGGTTCGGGATTGGCTACCGGGGATTTGGCCATGGACCTCCTCCCCCACCACCAGGAGCGGGAGGTGCCGCCGCTGCCGTGTGAGTGGTGGTCGTATGCAAATACTGTTTTTAATAAAATTTTATGTAATCTGTCATTTTGTAAATTTTTGTAAGTGACTTTTTGTGGATGTATTTTATGCAAGTAGTCTAATTTTTGTGAATGTTGGTATGTAACTTTTTGTGAATGTATTTTACGTAAGTACCATTATGTAACATGGCTAAATCATGTCTGCCCGAAAGGAAAGAAAACATGTCAGGTTTCTATAATCTTGTATTATTATCATCTCCCCCAAATAAGGAATATTCCCGTGAAAACAATCATTCATTTTCCCTCAAGATTTGATATAGGCGAAACTGTAACTAATTAGCAACTCAGCTAATACCATTATTAGGTGTAGCTAAGTTTTGTAGTTTACACCTAGATATCAGAATATTTTGACTTAGTCTGTAAAAAATATTGTAAAATTTTATGCAATATGTCATCTTGTGCATGTTTGTATGTAACGTTTTGTGGATGTATTTTACCTAAGTAGTCTTATTTTTTGGAAATGTTTGACTTTTGTGACTGTATATGGATATGTCGTATAAGCCTTACCTCCACTGTACATGCCTTAATTGAGTTTGTTTAACGAGAGTAAAACTGACCAAGCGTAACCAGAATCGTGGAGAGTATAGTCCATTCAATTAAATTTCCATTGGTAAATTAACAAATCTACATGACCTGGAAGTTAAAATGAAGACATCAAACAGAATCAAACAGCAATATAGGATTGGTTTATAGTTGTCGATAGTTACTTGTCATTGACACAGAATTGTTATGAAAGTTATGAAATTGAAAAGTTTTTAATTCAAAAGTAAACGGCTGATTACCAACAATTTTATCATGACTGTATCGAAGCAATAAGGTAATGGAAATACTTATTTAAATCAGTCACCGAGCAACCAGTGAGTCGAAATAGAAGAAAAACAGCTGAATGATACGTCTCAAGGAAAGAGTCATTAAAGGATAGTCTACCACAATGTTGGGTGAAATTAATAGTGGGTTGCAGTCATCCCGTTGACTCACGTAGGCATACTCTGTGTCTTAGTCACCCTCCTAATTACAGTTGTGTCGGTTTGCAGATTAATGGTGGTATGCAAGTCCCATACAAGAGTTCTTTAGTGGTTCTAGGAATTGGATGAGCGCTAATGCCCTGGGAGTTCAGAACACACTACGTGGGGTCTAATTCCCCTTTTTCTTACTCTACCCCCAAACATCTGTCCTTGCTATGATTGAATTTCCTCACCTTCCTTTCTCCATTGTCCAGTGAACAACAGTGTAGAGATTTAGACTAAACGATCTCTGAACAAACGAATTTAAATCACAGAAATAGACTTGTAGAAAGTACGCTCTGAGAGCGTGACCCCCGACAAGCGAATTTCTGGAGAAGAATTAAAAGATTGCAGCAGTTCGACAGAGTGTGTGCAAGTCAGACTCTTATCGCCCTAATTACCCTAGCCTACAGCAAAGAAAGAACGACTTAATTAAAATGCAAGTTTACTTCAACCAAAAGTACGAATTTACTCTGCAAAATCCCAAAAATAACAAAACAATACTTGAAAGAATTACTTTACAAAGAAACTACAGTAGGCACCAGAGCAATTTTAAACAGAAATAATAAACTAACCAAAACAACAAACCTGACCAGACCACAAAGCGTCGGAGCCCGCCCAAAATTACTGGAGCGTAAAGAGTGATATCAAAAGCCCGCCTAACCTCAACAACTGTCACCTCTCGATTGACTTGTGCGCCCAATTTTGAATGATGATGACAATTAGCTAGTCCGACCGTGGGCCTATACACAGAAGGAATGATTTGAAAATAATTTAGTTTGACCGTTCATGAATTTAGCCTTACATTTAGAAATTCAAATGAAAATAACAAAATATGAATTTATCGTGAAGTTAGCCGTACACTTTCGTAATTTCAAATGAAAATAACGCTTAGACTGACCGAAATAATTCACAACAGTTTGCAAGAAGGTGTAGTGCGTTCGATGCCACGGTCTCGAAGACATCTACGAGATAAAAACCCTAATCCGATTATTTAATACTCACTCAATGAATTACGACCCACCCTCTCAGTTGGACTGTAGGCGACAACCGTGTTCTATTCCGTGTAATTCTTCTAGCACAGTTTTCAATGTCACATTTTCCACAGGCAAATTTACCTAATTATTATAAATAGTGATTGAATATAGTAGTTGTCGTATCTGAATTTTTACATTTTATCTGTACTATAATATTTTAGCTATCTCTTTCCAATATTTCCTACTAATTTTTTTGTTCCCGCAAATTTTCAAAGCTATGGTCAATTTTAACTAATTGACACAACCTAACTTTGTCAGTCTTAGACAAAGTGAAATTAGACATGTTCTTCATACACAGCAATCAAAATAATTCAACCAATTCGCTCCAGACCTGCATAATTTCTGTATCAAAATTTTCATTACACATTTTTCACTGAAATCTTCAAATGTCAACTTTAACTAATTGTTACTAACTAATTAGTGTGCCAATTAACTCCATTCGTTGCCGTAGTGAAATTACATACATGCTTTATACGTAGACACAAACATATTTAAGCTAACTCATCACATTCTTACGTAATTCTTGTTCCAAAATTTTCATTACACATTATTCTACCAGAAACTTCAAAATTATAGTCAACTTTAACTAATTATTGCTAACTAACCGAGTAGCCGATTTTTCCCATTCGTTGCCGCAGTGAAATTACGTACATGCTTTATACGTAGACACAAAAATATTTAAACTATCTCGCTCCAATCTTACGTAATTCTTGTTCCAAAATTTTCATTACACATTTTTCACTGAAATCTTCAAATGTCAACTTTAACTAATTATTGCTAACTAACCGAGTAGCCGATTTTTCCCATTCGTTGCCGCAGTGAAATTACGTACATGCTTTATACGTAGACACAAAAATATTTAAACTATCTCGCTCCAATCTTACGTAATTCTTGTTCCAAACTTTTCATTACACATTATTCTACCAGGAACTTTTCAGAACTGTAGTAAACTTCAAACCAGCAGTTCATCCTATGACGTAGGTTGCAGACATCAAGATTTATCACGTCTTCCTGTACAAATTTTTATTCAGTTACGAATGTTACTTTGATTGGGTAAGAAGCAATGCAGGTGTTCACGTGGCATGGCGCGGTATTCAAGGTGGACAGAGAAGCCCTATCCTACTCTAACCCAATATGAGGAGAGATGAAAATACATTGGCAAAATGCGAGTCACAGAGAGTCTATGATACAATCGATGTAGTCTTCTATGTGTTTAATTAGTTTCATTAAATGGTAGACTTGATAGAGGTAGAGTTGATACGCAGCGGAATAAACCTCTCTAGAATATAACGGTTGCGAAGAGAAATATTCGAACTGTAGTAGACGGACAATATTGAAAGTATCATCCATGCTATCAAAAACTTAGTTGGTAGAAAAATCAGAACTTCCCCACTAGTAGTTTATTTGAAGAGCAATAGAAACCTAGCTACGCTGTGAGAGTCTCCCTGTAATAACCTCACCTAGTAATGTTACATATAAGATTATTTCAGAGCCTCAAATCTCTTTGTTAAAGCCTGCTTTCACTGATTTTTACACACCTGTCATTTGGCAAAATTCCAGAAAATACTGGTTGCCTCTTTGCTAGCCTGTAATGTTATACATATGATTATTTTAGAGCCTCCCTGCTAGGTGGTTACCATGGAAACCTAGCTATGTCTCCTTGAAGAACCTCAGTGTGAAAGCTAGTAGTGTATTACATATGATTATTTGAGAGCCTCCCTGCTAGCAAAGCCTCAGCTACTAATGGTATGATTATTTGAGAGCCTCAAACCTCTAGGAGATTATTTGAGAGCCTCCTAAATTGCTGAGGTGTCAAAAGTTTAGGAAAAGTTTGCAAAAAGTTTGGAAGCAGTTTATGAAAGTTTAGAAAAGTTTGATAAAAGTTTGGAAGTTGGTTTAAAAGTTGAGAAAAGTTTTGGAAAAGTTTAGGAAAAAGTTCTAGGAAAAAGTTTATAGCAAGTTTAAAAAAGTTTTAAAAGTTAACAAAAAGTTTGGAAGGAGTTTCAAAAAGTTTACAAACGTTTAGGAAATGTTTGAGAAAAGTTGAGAAAAGTTTGAGAAACAAGTCTGAAAAGTTTAGAAGAAGTTTAGAAAGTTGTCGAACTTTCGAAAGAAAAGTTGCCTCACATGTTAAATATATGATTATATTAGAGCCTCCCACCAGGAGATTGCCTCAATGATTATATTAGAGCCTCCCAAAATATTCAGGTGAAATTGAACCTTGAAAATTCTGTACGTACTAAATGTATGATTATTTAGGAGCCTGCCAGAAGTTATTAAGGTTCCAGATAAGATTCAAGAAACTTATATAAGAGCCTCCCAAAATTCAGGCAAAATTGAACCTTGAAAATTCTGTACGTACAAAATATATGATTATTTAAGAGCCTCAGCTAATTCCATATTAGAAAATTTGGAAAGCTTATGCATGTAACTATATGATTATATTAGAGCCTCCCAAAAATGATTGAGGTTCCAGTTGATATCCTTTAAGACCTTTATGTAATTATATGATTAAATTGGAGCCTCCCAGTGAGTTCCTATTACAGAAAATATTAGTGAGCCTCATAATATATGATCAAATTGGAGCCTCCCGCAAATAAAGCCTCTGACCTCCGACAAAAAGTTAGTGTGAAAAAAGTTTGGGAAAAGTTTGGAAACAGTTGGGAAAATTTTTGAGAATGTTTAAAAAGTTTGGTAGAAGACAGTTGGCAACCATAGGAAAGTTTGCAAAAAGTTTGGTTGCCTCCCTGTGTTAAATATATGATGGCGAAAAAGTTTGGAAAAAGTTTGCAAAAAGTTTGGGAAAAAGTTTGTTGCTTCTTGACAACCTCACTATAGTGTCAGAACGCAGCGCTATAACAGGAGGCTATCAGTTTCTATGCATTTCATATGATTAGCAAAAGTCTCCCACTGACCGTTACCATGGCAACCACCTTCTCCAAAAGAGCCTCCAAGCAAGCCAAAAGTGAAGCCAAAAATGGGCTCAAAACAGCTCCCAATTGATCTTACATATACTACTTCTGCCTGATGGGTGTCCTTGTTGATCCTTTTCAGGATTAGACAATCTGGGTATATCTCCTTAATCATTTGTTCGAATACTCCATTGTCGTCCAGGACTGTGATATCATCGATGTACCTAAAGGCTTCTTTTAGTGCACTGTATATCGGGAATCGTTTCTCTGCTATCATTTTCTTGATAAACTGAAATTCGTAGCTGAACAAAAGTGCATTTGCTATATATGGTGCTGCATTAGTGCCCATAGGTACTCCCACTTTTTGGACTGCAACCCGATTTCCAATTGTGAAGTATGTGCTGCTAGTTACCCATTTCAGCAGATCGTATATATTCTTTTGTGATCTTGCATTAGGGTTTGCCTGGCTGCACCAATATGCGGTGTGTCTATTGCTTACCATAAAATGGGTGTCCTTCCGGAATGCTAGTTCTAGCAATTGGTTGAGCTTCTGAAATATAAGTGCATGTGGTATGGAAGTGTACAGTTGCCCGAAATCAAATGTATAGACACTTTTGGCCATACCTTTCTTTGTAATTTCCTCCATGCGCCTTACCACTTCTTTAGAGCTATCTATGATCCAGTACAGTTTTGCATTTGCGTGGTTTGCTTCGATAGCTCTGCAGTAGTTTTTTAACCTTACCAACACCTTTTTCAGTGCCCAGCACAGGATTTCAGACGCAGGTTTGGTGGTGCATCGTTTGCTTGCTATAATACATCTGAAACCAATTGGATTCTTATGGAACTTAGGTGTGAGTTGTATGTACGGTAACTTTTGGTTAATTTCCGTTACCTTTGCTCCAAACTTACCGCTCTCTTTAACCATACGTTTGACTATGTCTGTGGCTGGAGCATCTACAAACTCATAAGTACCAACTCCTCCTTGGTTTGAGCTAACTTCCGCCATTAGTTGCTGCATGTAGAATCTTTTACACACAATGACGTAGTTCTGTGCAGCTTTGTCAACAACCGTGATAACAAACCTCTCCTCAGTAGCGTAGATACAAAAAATTTTCAGGGGGGGCCGTTTGGACCGAAGTTTGGGGGGGGGGTAAAATTTTTTTTCGCTCAACAATTGTATGAACACTACGTACAAAATTGTTATAAGGTTCTAAGCCAAAATCTATTGTAGCCGAAAGCGACAAGCTAAAACCCAAAAAGGGGGGTCTGGGGGGCGGAGCCCCCCAGAAGTTGAGAAAATTTTTCAATTTTGCCATTAAAACGCTATTGAAACATTGAATTCTTTGCATTGTATATATATTATCAATTCCCAAACCAAATTTTGTAGTTTAATTTGCTATATATTTTCCACTTCTAAAGTCTCGTACGTAAACTCAGACTGGATGCTCCCATTATGAACAGGGTATATATTCCAAGCAGCACATATCCAGTATCCACCATTTAAGACAATCATGCTTGCATAATGCAGTTTATGAAACTACAAAGCTGGTAAAGCAAAGTAAAGTAAAGGAAACTATTTAGTATATAAAGGTTTAATTATATATAATATATATATGCTAATAATGAAGTCGCGCCGCAGGCGCGAAAAATTTTCTCTAAAGCATAAATGCACTAATTTTTGGGGCATTTTAATAAAATTTCTTTGTGTGTATGATAAATTTAAACGCCCGCGCTTCGCGCGGGCTTAAATTTTTTCTCTTTGGCCAATTTTTTCAGGGGGGCAAAACCATTTCGGGGGCCGCGGCCGCCCCCGCCCCCCCCCCTATCTACGCTAGTGCCTCTCCTGTAATTTCCTTACCGCTTCCTTAAGATGTTGTTCATCATCTTGTATATTATCCATAAGTTTAAACTTCCCTGTTTCCTTATTCCATTGTTCAAGAATGCTTTCTATCCATACGTCGAAACTATTTCTTGACGTACCTGTTTTGGTTGCGGCTTTGTTAGCATATCTGATCAAGCCCGTTCTCAGGGCTTCGTAACATTCTCTTCTGTCTAACTTACGTCGTAATCTGTACTTTGTTCCTTTTGCCATAACACTTCTTAGCATAGAATCCTCAACTATATTCAGATTACCTGTTACTACATGTTGGTGGTGAGGATCCTTAAAGGACGATGTAGCACATTCACATTCGGGTAGGTTAGTTATGTTACCCGTTTGATCCATCCGAATTTCTTCACAGCATTGTTTGTAATTAAAACATTTTAGGGCAAACGGCATATCGTAGGAGTAGGCGATCATTGGTTTGGCTAAAGTTACCTGATCTTTGACTGGCCAATTCTCTATAGTTTGGGGGTTGCTTATAACCGTAGTAGCGTTGACCTTGTCAAAGTACTTATTAGCGAAATGTATGATACACAGCTGTTTTCTG
>JASAND010017031.1:0-27133 GCA_030248195.1 Trissonchulus latispiculum
GCTACCACGAAAGCTACCTTTAATTAGCGCGTTTCTACTCCTGGCTTGCTAAGGTAGCTGAATAAGGCTTGAAGCCAAACATGAGCAAGATTTCCTTTTAGGATTCCTATTATAGGATTTCTAGGCTTCGAAATTAGAAGTTGAAAATTGTCGATTATTAACGCCAGCACAAAGTGAAAACAGCGTATTCTTATCTTGTCATCAAAAATACAGTCTGTTGGATTTTTGATGAAAAAATATCTACACACAGTCAACACTAATGCGAAGTTTCGAGCCTCCCTTCCTCCCTGGTGTTCCAGAGTGTTACTCGCTATAAGTGGAGGATCAAGTCAACTCTACGATTAAGTCTTACAGTTGTTAAGTAATATCACCTCAAAGTCAAATTTGCATGTGTTTAGACATAGGAAATACGAAAAGTTGCCACTTTTTCAAAGAAATCTCAGGAAAGCAAAATTGATCTGTCCAAACTTTATATCATATTATTTTCCCTAGTTCCCGGACTATGATCTGACGGAGTCAGACTTCTAATTTTGGTCTTTAAAATTTTTTTAATGAATTTTAGTATTAAAAATTGCTACAGCTGGTACATACTGCTACTCAAATTTGCTCTGGTGCACATCAAAATCTCTTTTCCTATGTTTAACACATACAGAAATCCATTTTGACGTGAAATTTCTCAATTAGGTAAGGCTTATGACTTTAGTTTAACAAAATCGTTAAAATATTCTGTTAATGTCAAATATGGAAAACCAGCAATTCCGAAAGAAAGTCGACAAAATGACCAGAAAATGGACATCCCCCATAAGTGTTTAAAAAATTAGCCACCCGGGGATTCGAACTCACAGAAGTTTTCTCAGGCACTCTCTCGTTTTTCTTGGACTGACAGGTCAACTCCTCAGTTATCCGAAATCCCAGTCCAAGGGACAGCCGTCCGTTGGAGGATATATGCGCTACCCCGGCCTTGACAAATACTTAACATGAGCTATTCAGTATCACCTAAAATTTGAAGCTGTAATCAAGAAAAGAATGGTGGCTTTATTCTTGACTGGGTTACATTTCCACACTGGGTAGTCGCATATACCAGAAAATAGCTCAAGCTAAAGCTAGGCTTATGTCTGTTTGCAAGTTTACTAAAGTTTGCATTTCCAGACTTGTCTCTAATTATAGGAAGCATTTTTAACATATTTTATCAGATATTTCCAGAGTTTCCATGTAATTTTCAAAATAGTTTTCTATGAAATATTTTCTTGTTTTTTCTGTTCAATGCACATTTACATAAATAGTTTATGTAACTCCGCAGGAGATAAAATGCAAAGTTTATGCAAGATTTTTTGCTGTTACATATCGAAATTGGTTCATAAAACCGCAGGGGATTTTCATTCGGGTTTCTTTGCAAATGGTACATCAACTCTGTTCAAATGTTTGACCGACAGTACGATGTTACGTAAAAGCCTATTAAAATTACTTCACACTTTTTAAGGTACAAAAATTATTACAACACGTATAACGCTGATAACTGTAAAGACCATTAAAAATTGAGGCCAAAAACCTGGGTGAAAAGTCGTTTACTTTGTCCATCGTACAGGAAATAATTTTGGACATTTTTTGAATTGAAGATTCTTTGGAGAAAAAGTAACTTTTTGTGTTGAATCAACAATTTCATGGCATCTATATAATTGAATTGAGACTTAGTGATTGATTTTAGAAATTACTCTCATTTCTATTTCTCCCTGGGTTGCTGCTACACTTTCTCACATTCACTGAGTGAACTAGCATGAACTTATTAGAATTTTCTATAACACCTTTACATTATGTAAGGTATACCTATCCTAGTTTCAAAGTTCACAAAGCAATGTTTTCTTGTCAAACTATGTAAGTGTTACGTAATATCACAGGCATACTGATAGCTTTTGTTTAGTTTTGTTTGATAAGGAATATTCATTACCTCAATGTTGTACTTATCTATGTTTAAGCCATTATGATCTTATTCTGAAACAGTATATATTTTCTCTATTTTAATTTCTTAATGCATTTTCGAGTTTTGTTTTTCTCTATATTCGATTCATGGCATGTACATTTGTCTGGATTTATTGTCCTGTCTGGCTTAGTTAATAATTGTATCTAAGATTTGGAGAAAATATTCAGAATCAATTTGAAGTATCAATTATCATTGATAATCAGTATCAGTATCAGTATTCAGAAGTATCAATTTGGTGGCGAGCAGGTTTCTGGTTTGTAGAATTTTGCCTGTTAGCCTGTCACAAATCTTTATCTATATGCTGAAGAAAGATTGCAAACAATCTCTAGCCATTTGTGCAACTAAAAACATTTAAAACTTGACAAATCGAGATGTATGTGTATGTTTTCGATCACGCTACCTCAATATGTTTTATTTAGCGAAATTAGAATTTTCCTAGATTCGCAAGTTCTCTAATCTCAACAAGCTCAAAAATTTAAGCCCTCTTCCATGCGAATTTTTGTCTCTCAATCGGAAATCGTTTTTCGAGGAAATTCCATTTGTCCAACTAGATTCTTTTATTCTACACGATTGACTTTTGTAGTTTTTCGGCAGATGGTGATTTGCTTTTGAGAGGTGAGCTTTTTTCTACTCCGCTCTGTTTAGATGAAAACCTCATTTTAGTCAAGTCCAAGCAATCGTAAAGCCCAAATGTTACTTCATTGTAACGACTTCCTTAATTCAAAGGAAAACACTAAAAACTTTTTATTGTCCCTATACGTCTTTATTGTGCTCCCTGCGGTCTCATGAAGTTTTCGTTGTACTACTCCAGACAAACAACAATACTCTATTGAGGCACAGTTTTATTGGATATTTAGGCAAGTTATGATTTATGCAGTTCTTGATTTCACAAATATACCCGACTGAATTGGAATAAATAGGAAAAAACTACCACAATAAGGAAAATTATTTTCATGAGTCTGAATTTTTGGTGTAGTCGTACGAAAACCTTGTGACTTTTACAGCATGCTAATAGCTGTTTCTGGGAATGCTTTATAAGTTTCTTTCCAATCTATTTGTGTAATTGACTTATACAGATAATCGAATAGTGTAAAATTTGAAGGGCTATTGAACCACTTGAAGAGATGAGGAGTAGCCGGACGTTTTCGGCTTGGCTCTACTCGGCTCGGCTCGCGAGAAAATGAAGTCGGCTAGGCTCGGCTCGAAAAGAGATCGGAGATGGGTAGGTTCGGCTCGCCGAGCTTGTATAGCATAAACTGGGGCATCAGGGAGGGCACCCATTTAGGCATATTCTGCCTCAGACTTTATTCTCTACTTCAGCTATACAACCGAGAAAATAATCGGCGATGAGAGCGATGGGAGGAAACTTGGTTTTCCTTTTATGTGGCTTTAGGAAAATAAAGGAAAAGAAAAAATCTGACTAGTACTGCAATATTCTTGAAAACTCAGCAAATAAAATTTGGTTTTCACAAGTTTTTCGAATTGTAAAAATTTCTCAAAACCTCATAATTGCGTTCCGCTATCTTAAATATATTAATCGTGATTCGTGATTAATTAGAGTTTTAGTCAAGAATAATTTTATTTTGACCTGTCAAGATTATAGTATTTCTGGAATAGTACAAGCAGTATTAATTTTTCTGCTATTTCAAAATGAAAATACTACTAAAACCAGAAACACAGGAAGACTATGTAGATTTTACTTGCCAATTTTTTGTAAAACCAAAACTCTGGAACATTGGAATTAAATGAGTTAAAAGACTTTCTTACTAAATATAAAACTATACACAAGTTGACTTCAGTGACAGCTAACGTTTAGAAAAAAGTTGACTTGTTAGATATGAAGAAAGCTGGAAGGCTGGATGCTCAAATTGAAACAACCAGACTTCACTGAATTTGTTGGCAAGTTGGAAAAGTTGAGTTTGAGTTTTTTCGAAAAAGTTCGAAAATAAGAGCATGAAATTCGGTCGAATTAAAATTTTTCGTTGGGGTCGTCTCAGCTCAGCTCGGCTCGGGAGAAAATGTTGCCGCCTCGGCTCACGACCCGTGCCGAAAGCCAAAATCCTTATCTCTATACCCACCGGGGAAGGTAAGTTCCTGTCTACAATCATCTTGTGGATCTGCTATTGAACTGAGTTTTTTGAATTTCTATTGGAGGTTGATGCGATCCCCGTATGAGTATTTCTGACCAACTGTTTTTTCAGTAGTAGAATCTCAGTCTACGATTTATGAGATTTATGAGCGCAGCAAAATCATTTTTCTAGGACAGATTTTCTATTCCATAGAAAGAATAAAATAATTACTTTATCCGGAAACATGTGTTACCCCTCAATTTTGGATTTTAAGGTCTGCTGGCCTTTTGCACTTACTCTCCTAATGATACTTAATCGGTTTTCAAATTTACAAAATTTCAGCAGAAATTCTCTGTATAAGAATTGTAATTAGGTAGTTTCTATATTCTAAAGTTCCCTCACGTATTGTTAAGATGTAGTTGTTGCAAAGGTGACAAGGTCTTCCTAGTTGACTTGTTCAATTTTCTGTAACACGATCTCGCAAATTAGGATATTAAACGTCTAAAACTGAGGTAAGGCTTAAGATTGATGTGTTAATATTGTCCTGAAATTGTTACTGAAATTGCGTTAAATTCTGTATTCCTGTCAGCGAAATTATTAATACACACAACAGGAGAGACGAAAAAAATTTATCGGTAAACTTTTTCTATCTTAAACTTTGAGATCTTCTGTTTTGCGAAACACACGAAACTGTCACTCCCCACAGAAACTTCGGCTCTCTAGTTCTGTTCGCCACAGCCCTAACTTTTGATGTTTTGACCAATAGCTTTAAAATTTTGTATGGGTGTATACTGGAGGCTGAAGAATTTAAAAATTCAAAAACTAAAATTTTTTAAAAATTTTAAAAAATTTTAAGTTTTAGTTTGGTCAGGGGGACCAAGGAAAACCAAAAACTGTTTGTTTTCGATTTTGCTGAAAACTTGCATATAGGGGTTTTCAGGGTGCAGAGCACGATCTGAAATCCGTTTTTCGATTCAGCTTCTTGTTAGCTCAGTATAAGTTTACACCTTAAGCTTACCACTTTAGCTGCTGCCAAAGCGTTGAATCGAAAAACGGATTTCAGATTCGTGCTCAGCACCCCTGATAACCCGTCTATGCAAGTTTTCAGCAAACTCAAGGGCAAAAAAGCTTTTGGTTCTCCTTGGTGTCCCCAAACGAAACTAATATTTTATATTTTTTCAAATTTTAAAAAAAACATTTTAAATTTTTAAATTTTGGAATTCATCAACCGCCAGTGTGATCCCATACAAAAGTTTAAAGCTATTTATCAAAAAGTCAAAAGTTAAGGTGTGGAGAGGGGGAATAGCGCAAGAGTCTCAAAAGTTTGAGCACTAAATTTGTTGCGGATAAAAAGAACCATATCTCCCAGATAGTTAAATTACGTTTTAGTTAAAAAAATCGTAAATTACGTAGTTAAATTACGTTTTAGTTAAAAAAATCGTAAATTACGTAGTTTACAATAAAATTTACGGCAAAATCGCGATAAGATTTTTGCGGATTTTCAAGTAGAAATTTGATGAACACATATATATCAGTTTCTTCAAGATAATTTAATTAAAAGAAGAAGAAAATCATGTCAACTGAAAATTCCATCTTACGTATTTTGAGGGCAACTTTTGTTGACACATTTGCGTCAAAGTAAACCCCAAAAGTCAGTCAACTTAACGTCAGTTTTTCCAACTGATTTCTTTCTCAATTTGCTTCTTTTCTTTGGAGCATTTCAAAACGATTAAAGGAATTCCACGACGTTAGACGGCTATTTAACTACAACCCCCCACTCAACTTAATACATAAGCATAACTGTGTAACTTAAGACGTCCTAATTCTATAGAAAACACCCCCCTCAAGTTTACATATCTTAGCCATCCCGTATTGTGTAAACCTTTTCTATTTTCCTATCCGCATAACAGCTGGTCCAACAAATACTACAGTGACAAAAGTTTGTATATTTTGAAACTTTACACAAAATCTCGAGTGGTTTTTCACCGGACAACAAACTACGTACTCAGCGTTGAGTTTAACGTAAAGCAGAGAAGTGATCTGAATAATTTCAGGATTCATTATGATATAGACTCAATTTGATTTAGTACCGATGATTAATGGTACTGATTTACCGATTTATTGGAATGATAATTCTTGAACTATTGACCACTTGCTTACTGTATTCGATTCTTTGCCTAAATGGTAAGTCCGTACGTATTTCTGTGGTGTGTCTGCAACCTCTAAGTCTTACTGGAAATGCATGATTACACAAACAAGGTGTTGTGAACCAAGTGCCCGTGCAGGCGAGAGGTAAAGATGTTTTGAAAACTAGGGTATTTGCAAATGATCAGTTTTAAATTTTATTAGCTGATGTTTAAATATTTTCAGATTTAGATTTTCAGATTCTGCTTAAATTGTGTCATTATGTTCAGAAAAATTAGTTCCTATTCTTCAACCTGGTTGAATTTCATAGGGTCTCTCATTCTTCACAGTATCATACAAGTTGCCAACGCCTGTCTTAAAATTTTATTAACTTTCTCACATTTCTGTAACGTACTTAATTTGAAACGACTGGAATCGTGTGTCGGCCTTCAGTGTTAAATCAATCCGTGAAGGATACCGCCCAGGAATTCCTATTAAATTGAAGCTCAGAACGATTACGTTAATGATACTTTCTTAAATAATTTGACAGAACTGTCCCAATGTTGCAGTATATTGTTGAAGTTGCAAATTTTACATTAGCACAACTTGTTAAAAAGTTGAATAACTACGTGGGTTCGTCTGCGTAATGTCAGAAAAACAGAAGAATATTACATTTTCAGGGTATCTGTGTGTGCTCCAATATGACATTACAATTCAAAAGAGGAATTTCTTCAAATTATGAGATGAGACGGTCAATTGATATCATAGCCGTTTCTGTTTTAGTTGTCAATGCTCAACTCTTGAAGCTACAAGTAAATCCACCTTTCGAGTTTGTTCACGAAAACTGGACCGTAGGTAATTCATTTTATCAATAGTACGCTCAGTTTTCTCCGTGTTCTATGCATATAAATGCTATATCATAGGGGTCGCGGCAGCGACCCCTATAATATGTGTGAACAGTGGCTGGAGACAGTGTAAAATAAGCTGCGCAGAAGCTGCGCAAAATCCTGCTCAGATCCTGCTCAGATTTCATGCGCAAATTGTAGAGCACATCGAGTTTAGTATATCTGTGAAGTTTCAGCCCCGTATCACTTACCGTTAATTAGTTGCGCCCCGGACCGGTTATGGCGGCGATGTTTTTTTCGGTTTCTCCTATTTGATGGTTGTATTGTACCTAATGTTCGCCGCTTTCACGTGAACTGCACTGGTGGGCCAACCTAAAGGGCTATAGGGTCTAGTAGTACCCTCTAAAGAATTTAAGAATAACAACTTTTTTGCGCCGCAGCTGCGCCACAGCGCCGCAGTGGCGCCGCAAAGTCGGCTCATAGCGAAAAGTGACCATTTTTGTGGTCGTCGCTCAGGTCGAACGTTACGAGTTGGAGCTGATTTCTTTCTATATCCAGAAATTACATATGTTGAACTAACGGTCCAGGTTGCGTTTCTCTATCACTTCCCTAGCGACCACAGTGGCCCGTCAAAAATGCTCAATTAACTTCGAAAGCTCAAATCTTCCATACAATGGTTTTCTGGCACGGAGAAACGATTCCCGCAGTCAGTTTTACCGTCAGACTTACCCATCTTGCTGGGCTGATTCCACTTTGCCGTCGGGAGGGTCAAGTCGGAAACCGCTTCCTGGAAGGCCATGGCAGGCTCTACCTGGCTTGTCAAAACTCCTGTCAAAACTATCTATAGGGGTTTTCTGGTGTGCCCAGCTCATTCCCGGTATCCGTTTTGCCGTCCGACGTACCTATTTTGCTGGGCTGGTTCCACTTTGCCGTGTGACGGGTCAGTCGGGTGGGGGGCCAAGTGGTCGAAAATAAAATTTTTCAAAAGTGGTCAAATTTGGTATCAAATGAAAGCCCTAAGTGAGCTGAGCAACTTTTGTCATAGAACTGCGTACCCAAAGTGGGTGCAGACTGCTGTGGTGTGGTGGGGTGGGGTGGGGACTTAGGCGATTTTAGGTCAAAAATGGAATTTTTCAAAAGTGGTCAAATTTGTGTCAAATGAAAGTCCTATGCGAACGGAACAACTTTTGTCATGGAGCCACCCACCCAAACTTGCTGTGCCAAATAACGTCACGTGCCTATGAAACTTTTGTCTTTACTTCTTCAACCGAAATCTAAAGGATATAATATAGACACAGCCAACACACACATATTATCCTCTTTTGTGCGGAACATTTTTATTACTTGTATTTTTATAATGTAATAATTTTTATAATTTTTACTTGTATATATAAATAATTAAGGAGGGTCCATTTTTTGGTCATTTTTTCGACTTTCTCCGATCTCGCTGATTTTCACATATTTTATTGTCCAAACGGTATATTTTAACGAGTTTTTAAAATTAAAGTTGTACGTCTTTACGGTTGAGTAATTTCACCTCAAAGTTGAGATTTCATGTGTTAAACATAGGAAAGTAGAAAAGTTGTCACTTTTTCACGTGCGCCAGAGAAATCTCACGCATGGCAAAATGGATCCGTACTAGCTTAATATCATATTAATTCCATGTTTCCCAACTGTGATTTGTAGGAATCAGGATTTTAAATTAGGTCTTTAAAAAATTTTAATGAATTTTTGAAATATTAAAATTTGAACTGACGCGAAATTTTAATACTTCAAAAATTCATTAAAATTTTTTAAAGACCTAATTTAAAATTCTGATTCCTACAAATCACAGTTTGGAAACATGGAATTAATATGATATAAAGCTTGAACAGATCCATTTTGCCATACGTGAGATTTCTCTGGCGCTTGTGAAAAAGTGACAACTTTTCTAATTTCCTATGTTTAACACATGAAATCTCAACTTTGAGGTGAAATTACTCAACAACCGTAAGACTTACAACTTTAATTTTAAAAACTCGTTGAAATATACCGTTTGGACAATAAAATATGTAAAAATCAGCGAGATCGGAGAAAGTCGAAAAAATGACCAAAAAATGGACCCCCCTTAAGTGCATTACTGTTGAAAAACAGTAGATTATTATATAACTGGACAAGGCAATCTGTAATTTATTGTCAAAAGTGGATCCTGTTACAGCGTTACCCGGACGCCGATGTCGTTTATAGGTAAATAGTAAACGACATCTGTTAAGAAAGCTGAAAATACATACAAAATAAGAGATCGCATCAAGCGACTCATGTTAGTTATACTTTCAAAAGTCTACGTTTATGCTTGCTATCTGCTCTATAAAGATTCCTATTTCTACATATGCTTCGGTAGCAGACCGTTTCAATGCCTCAGATCACGGACACTTCTGATTCTGCCTCAGATCAGTCCCTCTGTCCTGAACAATATACCCGAGTCTATCCAGTGCGATGAGTGCACTAAGTGGTGGTGCATCCACTGCATTAACCACCGAGTGCCTGGTTCTCTCAGCGATGAACTCTATGAAGCTTTGAGAACACTTAACAGCGATTTTCCATGGAGCTGTTCAGACTGTACTGTTTTTTCTCTGCCACAGTGCCTCCTTATGAACGGCACTTTCGCCCATTCTGACCTCCTAACCATCTACCACTGCGCTCCCGGAACTCTCCAGATTCAAAGAGCTCCGAATCCTACGTCAACCCCTGCTACACCACCCAATCCCGCTCTCGCAGACTCTGCTTCCCCACCAGTCTCCAACCCCAATTCTCCTCCTACACCCACAGATGCCGATTTGCTGCACCGTCTTACAGATCTGCGAAACGTGGCGTCTACCACAACTCCTGCTCCTGCTCCATCAGACACGGTTCAAGCTCTTCTTCCTTCTTCGAACAGCAGGAAAGACGAAGAGAAACAGAAATGCGCCTATTTGAAC
This sequence comes from Trissonchulus latispiculum, assembly GCA_030248195.1. NCBI lineage: Eukaryota > Metazoa > Nematoda > Enoplea > Enoplida > Ironidae > Trissonchulus > Trissonchulus latispiculum. The sequence continues at coordinate 9,974 of JASAND010017031.1, forward strand.
AGCAAAGACAGGCTGATCTTTACTGTATCCAATCTTCCCATAGAGCTGAGATGGAGACCATGCTCCTGATGCTGCAACAATTTGCTCCAGCCCAAGTTTCTACGGATCGCCCTATTGGAGGTAGCGACCACCACAACCCGTAAGGTCAAGTTGCAACAAGTAAGCTGCCGAAACTACAATTGCCTAGCTTTTCCGGTGATAAGTTAACGTGGCCCAATTTTTGGGACTCGTTTGAAGTCAACATCCACTCCAGAACAAATCTACACAACAAGCAGAAGATGGATTACTTGATGCAATGCCTGAAAGGAACCGCCTATGACAAAGTCAAGGGTCTTGGTCTTCAAGGAAATACATAGGTACGCAGAAGCAGTCGAAATTTTGAAGAAAGTTTATGGCGGCCCCAACGAGATAATTACGGCAAGTTGGCAACATGCCACTGGTTAAAGAGAACCTTACAAATTTGGAGAAATTTATAGACGACACAAGGGCAATCGCTGTATCTCTGGATCGGATGGGGGCAGATCCAACGGCCCTTAAAGCTTACGTCCCGCTATTGCTAAAGAACCTACCCACCGACCTGTATAAGAATGTTTCACAACTAGCCCTACTGAAAGACCAAGAAATCACTGACTGGTCGATGACAGAGTTTTTGGAAGTGCTATCTAAGATATGGAAATGGCATTCCAAAGAACCGAAGAAAGTAAAGAAAACAACACCGAATTGGACATGATGCTGTCAGAAATGCCTGCAACGGTTGCATTTCTTCAAACGACGTCTCGAAAGGAACGTCCACCGCTGAAAAGTACTCGTCAGTGTATTTTTTGTGAAGAAACACAACACTACAGGCGATTCTTGCCCTACTGTGTCCGAAGTGAATCGCAGAATAGAAATCGCAAGATCGAAAAGGGTTGCTTTAAGTGTCTGCAATCTGGTCATATTGCTAAAGCATGCAGAAGAACGAAGCCTTGTTTCTACTGCAAAACCAATTCCCACAATTCAGCATTTTGCCGTCAGCGTCAAGCCACTACCTGCCCACTCTCACCAGCACCTCCCTTCTCCCGAAGAGCAGCCAGCACGTGACGAAGTGAACTCCACAGTGTCCAGTGAGGTTCTTAAGGTTCACTTGGCTAGTGCTGGAGAAAAAGATGGAATTGTGATGTCTGCCTTCCCTTGCTTTGCCAGGAATCCCGATTCCCCGGACACTCACACAGTGCAAGTATATCTAGATGCCGGAGCGAGATTTACCTGCATCGACAGAAAGGTTGCAACTAGAATGAAGCTCAAACCGCTCAGAAAGGTTCAACTCGAGACTGCACGATTCAATTCTAAGGTTACGGGGAAGGTTTCTGCGGAAGTGGTCAGTCTCACACTTTTGGGCACCAAAGGATTTCAACTTCAAATCTACGCCTATTCCATCAAAGATATGGCCCCACGATTACCTTTATATCCGGTGGACTTCAACTCTTCAACTGAAGCTTACCTGAGAAAATTGAAGCCGATAAATCTACCTCCACGAACAAAGCTTGAAGTCAGCATTGATATCCTTCTTGGAATGGATTACTGGCATCAGATTATGGGTCCTCAGGCAATAACCAAAGCATTGCCTGTAGGTCCATCAATGGCAGTCTACTACACCCCCCTGGGAGTCATCCTCTCTGGCAACTACAAAACCAAAGACCTAAAGTACGATGATGCCAAGGGTAAAGGCTCTAACCATATTTTGCTGGTACAAGTACACCAGCAATTTGATATTCAAATATTTTGGGACCACGAAAGTTTGGGCTTTCAGTCAGTTGGTCAGGAAACTTCTGATGAGTTGCGCCATCAGGCTGATGTCAAGACTTCGGTGTCACGAATCGGTGAACTACGAAAACGGCGCTACTACGTGAGATGGCGTTGGAAGGTTCGTGAACCGGAAATTGAAAGCAGCTACAAGAAAGCAAGAATTCGATCTTGGAAACAGGTGATCAATCAGATCTATCTCGTTAAAGGTCCCACTCCCCGCAATACTTGGACTATGGCAAAAGTGACTGAAATTCTGCCGTCGCCTGACAGTGAAGAGCGCTACGTTCGCCTACAGTATCCGACTGGGTCCAGCTCCAGCAGCCGACGGGGACTTAAAGATCTCGTGCCGCTGGAAATGGAATATCCCCAACATGATCCGGCGGGGGAAGAATGTTAAGAAAGCTGAAAATACATACAAAATAAGAGATCGCATCAAGCGACTCATGTTAGTTATACTTTCAAAAGTCTACGTTTATGCTTGCTATCTGCTCTATAAAGATTCCTATTTCTACATATGCTTTGGTAGCAGACCGTTTCAATGCCTCAGATCACGGACACTTCTGATTCTGCCTCAGATCAGTCCCTCTGTGCTATTTGCCTGAACAATATACCCGAGTCTATCCAGTGCGATAATTGTGTTGGTTCCTGTAACTAGCTGTGGGGATTAGATTTCAATATCTCACCTCACCACACCGGTAATACAGGATAAGCTTAAAGGACAAGGATAAGCTTAAAGTTGCAGTTTAGCTAGCAGAAGTTCCTACTCTCGTATGTTTTAGTTATTAAATATTTAATTGATTAATTTATAGGGGACGCACTACCCGGCCTATCAATATGTGCAGCCTATACTGGAAACAGTCCTGTGTTATCATTGTTGATAACAAGCGGTGACCCTACCGGATATTTTTCCACAAACAAACAGAATGACACTTGCTGGACTTTGATTTTGGAGAAATCCTTGGACGCTGATGTAATTAAACTCTTTTAACTTAAACAACATTCTAAAAGGTTTCGGAGCTTTTGTGCTTTCTTGTTATTTTTTTGCCAATAGCCGGAAAAAATTTGGCGGAGCATTCAACAAAATGTAATCACGCCATAAGGGAATACGATTTGAGAATAAAAATTTGATGAATATTAAATGCAATATAAGTGATCACAATTTAGTACATGCATTTTTGTGTCAGACTTTATTTTTCTCTCTCTGAGATATGGTTGTTCCGATAAGGAATTGACCGGGCCGGGCCCGGGCCTGGCCCAGGCCCGGCCCGAAGCCCAGGGCCCGCTACTAGGCCCGAAGCCCAATCAAAGCCCGGAGCCCGCTACCAGGCCCGGCCTAAGGCCCGCTCCTTGGCCGGCTTTAATTCCCCTGCCCGGTGATAGGCCCGGACCCCGAACCCCGTTCCCGCCACTAAGTCCGGCTCAAAGACCGGCCGCAGCAAGCCCAGACTCGCAAACTGAGCGCGACAGGCACGATCCGCCCGGAAGCCCGGCGGGCCCGGCCTTTACAAGCGGGCCCGGTGGCGGGCTGGGCTTTCAGCCAGAGCCGGGCCTGGCCAGGGCCCAACACAAAATTTTCCGGGCCCGGGCCTAAACCGGGCCGGCTCGGCCCAGGGCCCGGAGCCCGCTACACGGCCCGGTAACAACCCTACTCTGAGTCAAGTATATATTTGTGATTTTTAACACTGTAACTATTTTAGCAAGAAGGAGCGGATGGTGTCAGAGGTCAAACTTTCAGTCTAGCATTTCGATGCACCGATGGACGTTTGCAGGTAGCAACATGTCTAATTAAACAAATTAAAATATTTAAACTCGTAATGCAGCAATCCGTGTAGGATTTAACTAACGCCTTGAAGGGTTAGTTCCCCTTCCACGGATGCAATCATCATTTGAGGTGACACTTATGGCTCTTTAGATACAATATTCGACTATGATCACTGACGCCTTTTTTCCGCTGTAGAGGTGAAAATACTCGCCAAGCTCCAACTTTACCCCCACGGCGAGGTCCTAGAGAAATCTGAAGTACTGATATAAATTGATTAGCAAAAACAAGTGAACAGCATATTGAGGTTTAAATGACTGTCACTTGGGTTATGTGACTTCATTTGTTGTAAATTTAAGGGTATGTAGTTGTAGTACTTAACTTCTGTACGGTAATAATTTCATAATATTTTCAGTCATATGGGAATTTGGACATCCAAGTGATGGATGTGAATGATAATTCACCGAAATTTATCAACACGCCCAGCGCTGTTTCAATTAACGAGGTAAATTAAACAATTAGGAAATAATTAATGTCCTACCAAATAAGTGCTAATAAATGAGTATTGAGTGCATTAATATAGTAAATCTACCCTTACGGTGTTTCTTTCGTTTTGCTTGCTGTTAAAATACGAACTTAATAATAATATTAATTATATGGGTACGCTTAAACTATCTAATAGATGCTTAATGGTGATAGTAGCTCACGCTGACACCTCAGTCTTATAAGTGTCGACTTCTTTTGTATCATGTATCTTACGCTGACACCTTCAACAGCCTGGATTAGTGAGTGTAAATTTTCTCTCTCTGTGAAAGGCATCATGTATTTTACGCTGACACCTCGAACTGTAGTTTTCTCTGATGAACTTGGCTAGCCATAAATTTTAATGGAAGTTTAAATTCTAAATTTTCAAGTATATATAATAGATTATTGGCATCCTTGAGAAAGGTGAAGTGATTCTGCTGTTTGCTTTCCTGTTACTGGTGCTGTTATTGCTTGTACTGCCTTTGCTATTTGGTTCTCAACTTGAACAACAAGCCATGACTTTGGCCAAACCAAATTGTAGATTTTTCTGTTTTACGTATAGCTGCAACAATGGGATGGGAACCATATTATCAGGACCAACTTGTCTTCCTACAGTAACACTTACTGACTGACTAACTGGCATAAGCCAGTCTGTTTATACCTTAATTTGGTTTATAGACTAATCATTGCTCAATCTATTATATATTCTCTTTACTGCCGACAAAAGTGTCATCCATCAATATAAAGGCTACAAAGCCAAACATATACTTGTCTGTATCGTCTCTATTAGTTGTCGACATAATCATAGCTGTAGTCTTGGAACGACGAGTAAATTGAAACATTTTATAGCCTATTAATTGGAAATTTTGAAATGGAAACTTCCATTAAAATTAATCAGAAACAAGTAGGCCCCTAAAAGGGGCATTATCTCGCAGCAGAAATTAGAAATATTAAATGATGCCGTAGTGCGAATATGATGTCCAAGTCCCGGTCCTGAATAAATCTATGGTTTGCGATGACCGCTGACATAAAAATTTCAGACCCTAATTCCCGCGCCTGTGTTTCGTTTATGTCTGCGCGAACTGGCCCAGTTTTGAAAAGCCTATTTTTCCTTATGAATTTTGCTGGCTCGCTCAGGTATTATTGTAAAATTTACTGTAAATACTATAACAATTTTGAAGTGATCTATTTAAGTGAATTGAAATCAATTCAAGTCGAAAACCGATAAAACAAAAGCTTTTAATGCAGTTGCAACAGAGTTGGCGCCGGGTTTGGGTACCCGCGGGGACCCGCGGGGACCCGCGGGAAGGGGCCGGGTCCAATTTTAGGACCTGCGGGTCCGGGTACCCACGGGTCCGAATCCGGGTCCGGGTCCAAAATACTGAGGAAAACTGGATTTTGGTACATTTAGGGAGGTTAAAACATTATATAGAATTTGTTCTTTTCTTTACTAATACAAGTCTGGTAGAACCATGTGCTAGGCAAAGAGATACAATGTTTAGTATATAGTTGCCTAGCTAAGGTCTTTCTAATCTATGTTGTTCTGCTGGGCTAGAAACAAAGTATGTAACTAGAATTTGAAATAGAATATGATAACTAGAATTAATAATAACTATACACTTAATATAACTAATAATAACTTAACTATAAAATTTTGCAATGCACGCCAAAGTAAATCTAGTAAACGAGCTCAAGGACATTGTTTTCAAATACAAGCCACCAAAAATTCGTTCACCTTCTTTCGTCCAGAGCAATCGTTTGGTCACCCTTCCAAGCGATGGCAGGGGGGTGGGCAATGTCAGTTAGAGTGGAAGGGCATGTACATTGCTGGGGCAGATGTGTCATCCTAATGTTTAGAGTGCATATATATATATATATATATATATATATATATATATATATATATATATATATATATATATATATATATATATTATATATATATTAAACGAGCGAATAACGAGGGTATATACTAAACATATATCTCTTTGCCTAACACATGGTTCTACCAGACTTGCATTAGTAAAGAAAAGAACAAATTCTATTAATGTTTTAACTTCTAAAATGTACAAATCCAGTTTTCCTCAGTATTTTGGACCCGGACCCGGATTCGGACCCGTGGGTACCCGGACCCGCAGGTCCTAAAATTGGACCCGGACCCGGGCCCTTCCCGCGGGTCCCCGCGGGTACCCAGACCCGGCGCCAACTCTGTTGCAACTGCATTAAAAGCTTTTGTTTTATCGGTTTTCGACTTGAATTGATTTCAATTCACTTAAATAGATCACTTCAAAATTGTTATAGTATTTACAGTAAATTTTACAATAATACCTGAGCGAGCCAGCAAAATTCAAAAGGAAAAATAGGCTTTGCAAAACTGGACCAGTTCGCGCAGACATAAACGAAACACAGGCGCGGAATTAGGGTCTGAAATTTTTATTCATCGGTTATCGCAAACCATAGATTTAGTTCAGACTGTTCTGCGATCTCATACCCGCACTACGCATTGTTTTTCTATTTTTATTTGCGGTATGTGTTTTTGTGCCCTTTTTAGTTTTTTCTGATTAATTTTAATGGAAGTTTCCATTTCAAAATTTCCAATTAATAGGCTATAAAATGTTTCAATTTACTCGTCGTTCCAAGACTACAGCTATGATTATGTCGACAACTAATAGAGACGATACAGACAAGTATATGTTTGGCTTTGTAGCCTTTATATTGATGGATGACACTTTTGTCGGCAGTAAAGAGAATATATAATAGATTGAGCAATGATTAGTCTATAAACCAAATTAAGCTATAAACAGACTGGCTTATGCCAGTTAGTCAGTCAGTAATAAGTAAGTGTTACTGTAGGAAGACAAGCTGGTCCTGATAATATGGTTCCCATCCCATTGTTGCAGCTATACGTAAAACAGAAAAATCTACAATTTGGTTTGGCCAAAGTCATGGCTTGTTGTTCAAGTTGAGAACCAAATAGCAAAGGCAGTACAAGCAATAACAGCACCAGTAACAGGAAAGCAAACAGCAGAATCACTTCACCTTTCTCAAGGATGCCAATAATCTATTACCTATATATACTTGAAAATTTAGAATTTAAACTTCCATTAAAATTTATGGCTAGCCAAGTTCATCAGAGAAAACTACAGTTCGAGGTGTCAGCGTAAAATACATGATGCCTTTCACAGAGAGAGAAAATTTACACTCACTAATCCAGGCTGTTGAAGGTGTCAGCGTAAGATACATGATACAAAAGAAGTCGACACTTATAAGACTGAGGTGTCAGCGTGAGCTACTATCACCATTAAGCATCTATTAGATAGTTTAAGCGTACCCATATAATTAATATTATTATTAAGTTCGTATTTTAACAGCAAACAAAACGAAAGAAACACCGTAAGGGTAGATTTACTACATTAATGCACTCAATACTCATTTATTAGCACTTATTTGGTAGGACATTAATTATTTCCTAATTGTTTAATTTACCTCGTTAATTGAAACAGCGCTGGGCGTGTTGATAAATTTCGGTGAATTATCATTCACATCCATCACTTGGATGTCCAAATTCCCATATGACTGAAAATATTATGAAATTATTACCGTACAGAAGTTAAGTACTACAACTACATACACTTAAATTTACAACAAATGGTGTCACATAACTCAAGTGACAGTCATTTAAACTTCAATATGCTGTTCACTTGTTTTTGCTAATCAATTTCTATCAGTACTTCAGATTTCTCCAGGACCTTGCCGTGGGGATAAAGTTGGAGCTTGGCGAGTATTTTCACCTCTACAGCGGAAAAAGAGGCGTCAGTGGTCATAGTCGAATATTGTATCTATAGAGCCATAAGTGTCACCTCAAATGATGATTGCATCCGTGGAAGGGAAACTAACCCTTCAAGGCGTTAGTTAAACCCTACACGGACTGCTGCATTACCAATTTAAATATTTTAATTTGTTTAATTAGACATGTTGCTACCTGCAAACGTCCATCGGTGCATCGAAATGCTAGACTGAAAGTTTGACCTCTGACACCATCCGCTCCTTCTTGCTAAAATAGTTACAGTGTTAAAAATCACAAATATATACTTGACTCAGAGTAGGGTTGTTCCCGGGCGTGTAACGGGCTCCGGGCCCTGGGCCGGGCCGGCCCAGTTTAGGCTCGGGCCCGGAAAATTTTGGGTTGGGCCCTGGCCAGGCCCGGCTCTGGCTGAAAACCCTGCCCGCTAGCGGGCTCGCTTGTAAAGGCCGGGCCCGCCGGGCTTCCGGGCCCACCGGGCCGGCCTGGCGGATCGTGCCTGTCGGGCTCAGTTTGCGAGTCTGGGACTTGCTGCGGCCGGTCTTTGAGCCGGATTTAGTGGCGGGCCCGGGCTTCGGGGTCCGGGCCTATCACCGGGCAGGGGAATTAAAGCCGGCCAAGGAGCGGGCCCGGGCCTTGGGCCGGGCCTGGTAGCGGGCTCCGGGCTTTGATTGGGCTCCGGGCCTAGTAGCGGGCCCTGGGCATCGGGCCGGGCCTGGGCCAGGCCAGGGCCCGGCCCGGTCAATTCCTTATCGGAACAACCATATCTCAGAGAGAGAAAAATAAAGTCTGACACAAAAAGGCGTGTACTAAATTGTGATCACTTATATTGCATTTAATATTCATCAAATTTTTATTCTCAAATCGTATTCCCTTATGGCGTGATTACATTTTGTTGAATGCTCCGCCAAATTTTTTCCGGCTATTGGCAATAAAATAGCAAGAAAGCACAAAAGCTCCGAAACCTTTTAGAGTGTTGTTTAAGTTAAAAGAGTTTAATTACATCAGCGTCCAAGGATTTCTCCAAAATCAAAGTCCAGCAAGTGTCATTCTGTTTGTTTGTGGAAAAATATCCGGTCGGGTCACCGCTTGTTATCAACAATGATAACACAGGACTGTTTCCAGTATAGGCTGCACATATTGATAGGCCGGGTAGTGGGTCCCCTATAAATTAATCAATTAAATATTTAATAACTAAAACATACGAGAGTAGGAACTGCTGCTAGCTAAACTGCAACTTTAAGCTTATCCTTATCCTTTAAGCTTATCCTGTATTACCGGTGTGGTGAGGTGAGATATTGAAATCGAATCCCCACAGCTAGTTACAGGAACCAACACAATTACAGTACTATACCGATGTCGTTTACTATTTACCTATAAACGACATCGGCGTTCGGGTAACGCTGTAACAGGATCCACTTTTGACAATAAATTACAAATTGCCTTGTCCAGTTATATAATAATCTACTATTTTTCAACAGTTATGCACTTAATTATTTATATATACAAGTAAAAATTATAAAAATTGTTACATTATAAAAATACAAGTAACAAAAATGTTCCGCACAAAAGAGGATAATATGTGTGTGTTGGCTGTGTCTATATTATATCCTTTACATTTCAGTTGAAGAAGTAAAGACAAAAGTTTCATAGGCACGTGACGTTATTTGGCACAGCAAGTTTGGGTGGGTGGCTCCATGACAAAAGTTGTTCCGTTCGCATAGGACTTTCATTTGACACAAGTTTGACCACTTTTGAAAAATTCCATTTTTGACCTAAAATCGCCTAAGTCCCAATCCCACCCCACCACAGAACTCTACAGCTACTTTGGGTACGCAGTTCTATGACAAAAGTTGCTCAGCTCACTTAGGGCTTTCATTTGACACCAAATTTGACCACTTTTGAAAAATTTTATTTTCGACCGCTTGACCCCTCACCCGACTGACCCTTCAAACGGCAAACTGGAACCAGCCCAGCAATATAGGCACGTCAGACGGCAAAACGGATACCGGGAATGAGCTGGGCACACCAGAAAACCCCTATAGACAGTTTTGACAGGAGTTTTGACAAGCCAGGTAGAGCCTACCATGGACTTCCAGGAAGCGGTTTCCGACTTGACCCTACCGACGGCAAGGTGGAACCAGCCCAGCAAGATGAGTGGATCTGACGGTAAAACTGACTGCGGGAATCGATTCTCCGTGCCAGAAAATTATTGTATGGAAGGTCTGAGCTTTTAAAGTTGAATAGATAGCGAGAAATTTCGATTGAGCCGAATTTGCGGCGCCACTGCGGCGCTGTGGCGCAGCTGCGGCACAAAAAAAGTTGTGATTCTTAAATTCTTTAGAGGGTACTACTACACCACCGCTGCAGTTCACGTGAAAGCGGCAAACATTATGTACAATACAACCATCAAATAGGAGAAACCGGAAAAAAACATCGCCGCCATAACCGGTCCGGGGCGCAACTTTTTAACGGTAAGTGATACGGGACTCAAACTTCACAGATATACTAAACTCGATGTGCTCTACAATTTGCATATGAAATCTGCGCAGGATCTGCGCAGGATTTTGCGCAGCTTCTGCGCAGCTTATTTTACACTGTCTCCAGCCACTTTTCACACATATTATAGGGGTCGCTGCCGCGACCCTTATGATATAGCATTTATATGCATAGAACACGAAGAAAACTGAGCGTACTATTGATAAAATGAATTACCTACGGTCCAGTTTTCGTGAACAAACTCGAAAGGTGGATTTACTTGGAGCTTCAAGAGTTGAGCATTAACAACTAAAACAGAAACAGCTATGATATCAATTGACCGTCTCATCTCATAATTTTGAACAAATTCCTTAACAATCTTTTGAATTGTAATGTCATATTGGAGCACACACAGATACCCTGAAAATATAATATTCTTCTGTTTTTCTGACATTACGCAGACGAACCTACGTAGTTATTCAACTTTTCAACAAGTTGTGCTAATGTAAAATTTGCAACTTCAACAATATATTGCAATATTGGGACCGTTCTGTCAAGTTATTTAAGAAAGTATCACTAACGTAATCGTTCTGAGCTTCAATTTAATAGCAATTTCTGGGCGGTATCCTTCACGGATTGATTTAACACTGAAGGCCGACACACGATTTCAGTCGTTTCAAATTAAGTTTGTTACAGAAATGTGAGAAAGTGAATAAAATTTTAAGACCGGCGTTGGCAACTTGTATGATACTGTGAAGAATGAGAGACCCTATGCAATTCAACCAGGTAGATGAATAGGAACTAATTTTTCTGAACTTAATAACACAATCTAAGCAGAATCTGAAAATCTGAATCTGAAAATATCTAAACACCAGGGGCTTATTGCATAACGCTACATTTGCTACACTACATTTCCTACATTAATAATAAAATAGCTAATAAAATTAAAAACTGATCATTCGCAAATATACCCTATTTTTCAGAACAATCTTTACCCCTCGTCTGCACAGGTTCACAACACCTTCTTTGTGTAATCATGCATTTCCAGTAAGCCTTAGGGGTTGCAGACACACCACAGAAATACGTACGGACTTACCATTTAGGCAAAGAATCGAATAGAGTAAGCAAGTGGTCAATAGTTCAAGAATTATCATTCCAATAAATCGGTAAATCAGTACCATTAATCATCGGTACTAAATCAAATTGACTCTATATGTATCATAATGAATCCTGAAATTATTCAGATCACTTCTCCGCTTTACGTTAAACTCAACGCTGAGTACGTAGTTTGTTGTCCGGTGAAAAACCACTCGAGATTTTGTGTAAAGTTTCAAAATATACAAACTTTTGTCACTGTAGTATTTGTTGGACCAGCTGTTATGCGGATAGGAAAATAGAAAAGGTTTACACAATACGGGATGGCTAAGATATGTAAACTTGAGGGGGGTGTTTTCTATAGAATTAGGACGTCTTAAGTTACACAGTTATGCTTATGTATTAAGTTGAGTGGGGGGTTGTAGTTAAATAGCCGTCTAACGTCGTGGAATTCCTTTAATCGTTTTGAAATGCTCCAAAGAAAAGAAGCAAATTGAGAAAGAAATCAGTTGGAAAAACTGACGTTAAGTTGACTGACTTTTGGGGTTTACTTTGACGCAAATGTGTCAACAAAAGTTGCCCTCAAAATACGTAAGATGGAATTTTCAGTTGACAAGATTTTCTTCTTCTTTTAATTAAATTATCTTGAAGAAACTGATATGTGTTCATCAAATTTCTACTTGAAAATCCGCAAAAATCGTATTGCGATTTTGCCGTAAATTTTATTGTAAACTACGTAATTTACGAATTTTTTTTAACTAAAACGTAATTTAACTATCCGGGAGCTAGGGTTCTTTTTATCCGCAACAAATTTAGTGCTCAAACTTTTGAGACTCTTGCGCTATTCCCCCTCTCCACACCTTAACTTTTGACTTTTTGATAAACAGCTTTAAACTTTTGTATGGGATCACACTGGCGGTTGATGAATTCCAAAATTTAAAAATTTAAAATGTTTTTTAAAATTTGAAAAAATATAAAATATTAGTTTCGTTTGGGGACACCAAGGAGAACCAAAAGCTTTTTTGCCCTTGAGTTTTCTGAAAACTTGCATAGACGGGCCTTCAGGGGTGCTGAGCACGAATCTGAAATCCGTTTTTCGATTCAACGCTTTGGCAGCAGCTAAAGTGGTAAGCTTAAGGTGTAAACTTATACTGAGCTAACAAGAAGCTGAATCGAAAAACGGATTTCAGATCGTTCTCTGCACCCTGAAAACCCCTATATGCAAGTTTTCAGTAAAATCGAAAACAAACAGTTTTTGGTTTTCCTTGGTCCCCCTGACCAAACTAAAACTTAAAATTTTTTAAAATTTTTTAAAAATTTTAGTTTTTGAATTTTTAAATTCTTCAGCCTCCACCCATACAAAATTTTAAAGCTATTGGTCAAAACATCAAAAGTTAAGGCTGTGGCGAACAGAACTAAAGAGCCGAAGTTTCTGTGGAGACTGGGGAGTGACAGTTTCGTGTGTTTCGCAAAACAGAAGATCTCAAAGTTTAAGATAGAAAAAGTTTACCGAGAAATTTTTTTCGTCTCTCCTGCTGTGTGTATTAATAATTTCGCTGACAGGAATACAGAATTTGACGCAATTTCAGTAACAATTTCAGGACAATATTAACACATCAATCTTAAGCCTTACCTCAGTTTTAGACGTTTATAATCTCCTAATTTGAGAGATCGTGTTACAGAAAATTGAACAAGTCAACTAGGAAGACCTTGTCACCTTTGCAACAACTACATCTGAACAATACGTGAGGGAACTTTAGAATATAGAAACTACCTAATTACAATTCTTATACAGAGAATTTCTGCTGAATTTTTGTAAATTTGAAAACCGATTAAGTATCATTAGGAGAGTAAGTGCAAAAGGCCAGCAGACCTTAAAATCCAAAATTGAGGGGTAACACACATGTTTCCGGATAAAGTAATTATTTTATTCTTTTTATGGAATAGAAAATCTGTCCTACAAAAATGATTTTGCTGCGCTCATAAATCTCATAAATCGCAGACTGAGATTCTACTACTGAAAAAACAATTGGTCAGAAATACTCATACGGGGACCGCATCATCCTTCAATAGAAATTAAAAAACTCAGTTCAATAGCAGATTCACAAGATTATTGTAGACAGAAACCTACCTTCCCCGGTGGATATAGAGATGAGGATTTTGGCTTTCGGCTCGGCTCGGCTTGTGCGCCGAGCCTGCAATAATTTCTCCCGAGCCGAGCCGAGCTGAGCCGACCCCAACGAAAAATTTTAATTCGACCGAATTTCATCCTCATATTTTCGAACTAGTTCGAAAAAACTCGAACTCAACTTTTCGAACTTTTCTAACTTTCTTCAAATCTAACAAGTCAACTTTTTTCTAAACGTTAGCTGTCACTGAAGTCAACTTGTGTATAGTTTTATATTTAGCAAGAAAGACTTTTAACTCATTTAATTCCAATGTTGCAGAGTTTTGGTTTTACAAAAAATTGGCAAGCAAAATCTACATAGTCTTCCTGTGTTTCTGGGTTTAGTAGTATTTTCATTTTGAAATATCAGAAAAATTAATACTGCTTGTACTATTCCAGAAATACTATAATCTTCACAGGTCAAATTAAAATTATTCTTGACTAAAACTATAATTAACCACGATTAATACATTTAAGATAGCGGAACGCAATTATGAGGTTTTGAGAAATTTTTACAATTCGAAAAACTTGTAAAAACGGAATTTTATTTGCTAAATTTTCAGGAATATTGCAGTACTAGTGAGATTTTACCTTTTTCCTGCATTTTCCTAAAGCCACATAAAAGGAAAAACAAGTTTCCTCCCATCGCTCTCATCGCCGATTATTTTCTCGGTTGTATAGCTGAAGTAGAGAATAAAGTCTGAGGCAGAATATGCCTGAATGGGTGCCCGCCCTCATCGGAAATGATGCCCCAGTTTGTGCTATACAAGCTTGGCGAGCCGAGCCTACCCATTTCCAATCTCTTTCCGAGCCGTGCCTAGCCGACTTCATTTTCTAGCGAGCCGAGTCGAGTAGAGCCAAGCCAAGCCGAAAAAGTCCGGCTTCTCCTCACCTCTTCTAGTGGGTCAATATTTTACACTATTCGGTCATATGTGTAAATCAATTACGCAAATAGATTAGAAAGAAACTTATAAAGCATTCGCAGAAACAGTTATTAGCATGCTGTAAAAGTCACAAGGTTTTCGCAAGACTACACTGAAAAATTCAGACTCATGAAAATAATTTTCCTTATTGTGGTAGTTTTTCCTATTTATTCCAATTCAGTCGGGTATATTTGTGAAATTAAGAACTGCATAAATCATAACTTGCCTAAATATCCAATAAAACTGTGCCTCAATAGAGTATTGTTGTTTGTCTGGAGTAGTACAACGAAAACTTCATGAGACCGCAGGGAGCATAATAAAGACGTATAGGGACAATAAAAAGTTTTTAGTGTTTTCCTTTGAATTAAGGAAGTCGTTACAATGAAGTAACATTTGGGCTTTACGATTGCTTGGACTTGACTAAAATGAGGTTTTCATCTAAACAGAGCGGAGTAGAAAAAAAGCTCACCTCTCAAAAGCAAATCACCATCTGCCGTAAAACTACAGAAGTCAATCGTGTAGAATAAAAGAATGTAGTTGGACAAATGGAATTTCCTCGAAAAACGATTTCCGATTGAGAGACAAAAATTCGCATGGAAGAGGGCTTAAATTTTTGAGCTTGTTGAGATTAGAGAACTTGCGAATCTAGGAAAATTCTAATTTCGCTAAATAAAACATATTGAGGTAGCGTGATCGAAAACATACACATACGTCTCGATTTGTCAAGTTTTATATAAATGTTTTTAGTTGCACAAATGGCTAGAGATTGTTTGCAATCTTTCTTCAGCATATAGATAAAGATTTGTGACAGGCTAACAGGCAAAATTCTACAAACCAGAAACCTGCTCGCCACCAAATTGATACTTCTGAATACTGATACTGATACTGATTATCAATGATAATTGATACTTCAAATTGATTCTGAATATTTTCTCCAAATCTTAGATACAATTATTAACTAAGCCAGACAGGACAATAAATCCAGACAAATGTACATGCCATGAATCGAATATAGAGAAAAACAAAACTCGAAAATGCATTAAGAAATTAAAATAGAGAAAATATATACTGTTTCAGAATAAGATCATAATGGCTTAAACATAGATAAGTACAACATTGAGGTAATGAATATTCCTTATCAAACAAAACTAAACAAAAGCTATCAGTATGCCTGTGATATTACGTAACACTTACATAGTTTGACAAGAAAACATTGCTTTGTGAACTTTGAAACTAGGATAGGTATACCTTACATAATGTAAAGGTGTTATAGAAAATTCTAATAAGTTCATGCTAGTTCACTCAGTGAATGTGAGAAAGTGTAGCAGCAACCCAGGGAGAAATAGAAATGAGAGTAATTTCTAAAATCAATCACTAAGTCTCAATTCAATTATATAGATGCCATGAAATTGTTGATTCAACACAAAAAGTTACTTTTTCTCCAAAGAATCTTCAATTCAAAAAATGTCCAAAATTATTTCCTGTACGATGGACAAAGTAAACGACTTTTCACCCAGGTTTTGGCCTCAATTTTTAATGGTCTTTACAGTTATCAGCGTTATACGTGTTGTAATAATTTTTGTACCTTAAAAAGTGTGAAGTAATTTTAATAGGCTTTTACGTAACATCGTACTGTCGGTCAAACATTTGAACAGAGTTGATGTACCATTTGCGAAAGAAACCCGAATGAAAATCCCCTGCGGTTTTATGAACCAATTTCGATATGTAACAGCAAAAATCTTGCATAAACTTTGCATTTTATCTCCTGCGGAGTTACATAAACTATTTATGTAAATGTGCATTGAACAGAAAAACAAGAAAATATTCTATAGAAAACTATTTTGAAAATTACATGGAAACTCTGGAAATATCTGATAAAATATGTTAAAAATGCTTCCTATAATTAGAGACAAGTCTGGAAATGCAAACTTTAGTAAACTTGCAAACAGACATAAGCCTAGCTTTAGCTTGAGCTATTTTCTGGTATATGCGACTACCCAGTGTAGAAATGTGAACCAAGTCAAGAATAAAGCCAACCATTCTTTTCTTGATTACAGCTTCAAATTGTAAGATGATACTGAATAGCTCATGTTAAGTATTTGTCAAGGCCGGGGTAACGCATATATCCTCCAAAGGATGGCTGTCCCTTGAACTGGGATTTCGGATAACTGAGGAGTTGACCTGTCAGTCCAAGAAAAACGAGAGAGTGCCTGAGAAAACTTCTGTGAGTCCGAATCCCCGGGTGGCTAATTTTTTAAACAATTTATGGGGGATGTCCATTTTCTGGTCAATTTTGTCGACTTTCTTTCGGAATTGCTGGTTTTCCATATTTGACATTAACAGAATATTTTAACGATTTTGTAAAACTAAAGTCATAAGCCTTACCTAATTGAGAAATTCACGTCAAAATGGATTTCTGTATGTGTTAAACATAGGAAAAGAGATTTTGATGTGCACCAAGGCTAAAATTGAGTAAGCAGTATGTACCAGCTGTAGCAATTTTTAATACTTCAAAATTCATTAAAAAATTTTAAAGACCAAAATCAGAAGTCGACTCCGTCAGATCATGGTCAGGAACTAGGGAAAATAATATGATATAAAGTTTGGACAGATCAATTTTTGCTTT
>JASAND010017032.1:0-12366 GCA_030248195.1 Trissonchulus latispiculum
TCAGCGTCATTGGGAGGTTCCGGAGGTTGGAAGCGTGGTTTGTCGTTGACGGCTGAAGTAGGCTTGGTCCCGCTTATAATAGTAGTAGTAATAGAAATGTAAAGTAAAGATCCCAGCAACCTGACGGCTCGGACCATGCAGGGTCTTCCTACTTCCGGATAGTCGAGTCCGTATAACAGCAACGTCCTGATCTGGTGCGCAATCTGCTCATGCGTATGAGCCTTCGCGCTGGCGCATAGTGGACGAAGGGAGCAAATTGCCGCGGCGGTCCTTACCGTTCGTAAAATGCTCTGTTGTATTCCGGCAAGTTGATGTTGTAGCCAGACGTCCTTGGCATGGTATAGTTGCTTGTGACAGTTTTCAATACTAATCGGTTCAGGTTCTTTGTTGTTGGTGCCGTTGCGGCATTAGCGGACAGTAAGCAGCCGATCTTAGCATCGCGAAAGCATTATCGGGAGCAGGGGCGGTGGACAACATCTGCTCTTGGCCATGGCCAACCGGCTTAGTTGGATCAGATTCGGGCTGGCTTGCTTTCTGTATGATTGTTCTGGTAGGGAAGAGTTTTGATAGGAGTGAGGGAATGCCGTTAGAGGTCGCATGAACCGGTATTCCGTTTGCTTCTGACAAGAGTGCTGCATGGACAGCGATCATACATACCCAGAAGGGGAAGTTTGGGGGAAGGTGAACCGGCGGGTGAAGGCAACCGAAAACCCAATGTTCCGGTTTTTTGGCCAACGTCCGAGCCCCCCAGGAGTATCGTAGCAGCGTCAGAATTAACAGGTGCTACTCTCGGTGTAATTGCTGCATTTGGGTCTTCTTCGCCAAGCATTTCGATGGCTAAGCCATTCAGGATTTTCATTTCGACACACACACACACACACACACACACACACACACACACACACACACACACACACACACACTCTCTCTCTCTCTCTCTCTCCTGTCTTTGCAGAAGGAGTTAGTACACACAGTTAAGTTCGGAGGGTGTTGGCCCCTTTCAAATAATTAAAATAATTTTTTGCTTTTATTTTATTTTGTTTAGTTTTATTTTATGAAAAATTAGGTAAGATATTATGTATTCATTCTTGCGACAATTGCTCCCCCTGCCCTAGAACATGTGAGGCCACGGAGTTTCTGGCGATGGGGAGCAATTGTTGTCAGAATTAATGGGTGGTTTCTCTTGTTTTTGGACAAAAGTATTACTTAAATTTAAAAGTAGGGTCCACGAACAAAGAAAGAAGAACCAAGAAGCCACCTATAATTGGAGCGTAAATAAGCATAAATATAAGCCTAAACACCTATAAGCGTAAGTTTGAAGTTCCTGCATTTGAACGAGAAAAACTTTATCTTGGGGGTTGTCGACCGTGTAGAATTTAAACCTGCGACCTTGGTTTTCTTGAATTAATTAAGCTACGTGGTGTAGCTAAACCATGACCGAAACCATGGCAGGCCCAAGTTTAAAATGTGGGGTTTTCGGAGTCGTAGATTTTAAATATGGGCTTTAGTTTATCCCTATTATATAAGCTCCGTGCTGTACCTGCCCAGAACTATGGCAGACCCAAGCCAAAATATAATATTTTTGTAGATATATAATTGTAATTATATAATATAATATAATTGTTCGTGTGGATGAGCTTGCAGTTTTCCTGTTTTAGTCTGCTATTTTAGTTACAAGAACGGTCTACCTACATGGATCATTTTTTCTTTTATAGCATTGCGTTGCGGGTGTGCAATACGCTTATACGAGTATATTTAGTGTTTTTCGAAGGTTGGAGAAGTTTGGAGAAGTTTGGCCGATCGTTTTCCAATAATTCGCTCTCGCTTTGCTGCTTTCCTTGACACAATAAACTTGAACTGAAATTTTGCTAATAAGAAAATATGTCAAGATGTTGCCTAGTTGCCTTATCTGCCTGATTATTTTGAGCTCATACAGCTGTGAGTTGTGACGTGTGCAGTTCAGTCTACTAATTGCCCAATATCAATTTGATCCGCAGTCAAATGTTCGTTTTACATCTTCAATTCTTCCTCAAGAAATCTTGCCCCCCCCCAGAGGGATCTACGTGTCTCCAGAGCAATTTTCACGTACCACAGAGAATCTCCTGCCTCGAATTCTCCACCATGTTTCCAGAAATGCCTTACCAGGCAGTCGGGGAAGACCATGCTATTCTCCAGCGTTGGTTGTGACTTCCACTGGCCTTGACCACTGGCAATAGCGGCGAAGGTCGTCCGCTTCTAATTCTCATGAGCTAAGCCAGGCATGGCTATTGTATCTATCCTGCTTCTGATCGATTCCATATTACAAATTCTGAATTAATGCAGTTACAGTTAACATGTGGATTTCGGATGGTGGAGCTCAAACTCCCCCCAGACTGGACAAAGTACCTGTGAGTACCACAGCTCAGAATAAAAAAATCTTTTTTTTGCCCATAAAATTTAAATTTTCCGACTTTGTCGAATTTTCACTGCTAAATGAAGTTGTTCCTTGAAAATTTTTGAGTACGTATTCGTAAACGTAAACAGGAATTCCTTAACAAAATAATGAACTTTCTAAGTGAAAGTTTACTGGAGCTACACGTTCCCTTTGAACATTTAGTCCAATTTCAAGTTCCAAGGGAATTTCATCAGAGTGCAACCCCATGTTAACAAGTGAAAAGATTCTTTACTGCTGAGTAGCGAAAAGTAAACCGTTCAGCATCCGTCTGCTGTACCTTCTTATATACCTTATACTTTCTAACTTTAAACTAGGATACTATTATGATCTATTTGCGAATAATTGCCTTCTTCCAGCAGCACGTTCTATAAGCACCCGTGGTTCCAATTTGTGTACATTAAAGTATGGTAGAGAAATGGACTGTGAATTTTTGGGGCGATCTTGCACTAAACATTTCCATTTGTATTTTTCCCGAAAGCAAATATACAATTTTCAAGCATTCAATCAATTGTTACTTCTTTCTCTATTAAATTAAGCGCTCCACAGACCACTGCAGGGAGTCTAGTGTGGACATTTCCAGAATCCGAGGAACATTTATTTCATAGTATATACTGCTCAATTGTCATTTAAAACATTGCAAAAGAACACTCAGAACAGCATTGTGCAGTTTTGTAGAAACGGAAAGTATAATAGAATTGCATATTGAAGAACAAATTACGTAATGCATTCTATTTCGCACTATCCTGCCAACTGACCAAGGAGCACCGGCAGGTATAAAGAAACCCAGATGAAACTTCCTGTTTGTTAATCTGAGACAGTTCTAGTTCAAATCTCACTTAAATTAGTTGCTAAAATATTGAAAATTTTTTTACATGCTATAAAATAATTTACTCAGTTTACGATTTGGTGTGATCATGCGATCATCGTCATCATCGTTTGTACAATTATCAATTCCTGATCAGTTTGTGATTTCAAACTTTGATTTCGAATCTGAAATTCAGAAAGTGGGTATAAAGGTTTGCAAATGTGCTGAATCTTGTTAAAGCAACTTTATTTAGATTTAACTAAGCTGTAATCAGCTGACGTACTGATCGAATATCGATTTCTGATCAGTTAGTGTTCACAACTTTGAAATGAGTTTCAAAGTTGAAAATTTCAAGTCAAGCCAAGTCCAGTGGACGTCACTACCGACGCTGGAAAATGGCCTGGTCCTTCCCGACTCCCTGGGAAGGCATTCCTGGAAACATGTTGGGGAATTCGAGGCAGGGGATTCTCTGTGGTGCGTAAAAATGGCTCTGGAGACACTTAGATCCCTATGGGCAAGATTTCTTGAGGAAGAAGAAGGTGGAGAACTGAACAGGGATGTGGTGGTGGTATCCCAGGTCACTACCCTAATTAAATCCCAAAGTCAATCTTAAAATCATAATTGAAGATGTAAAACGAACATTTGACTGCGGATCAAATTGATATTGGGCAATTAGTAGACTGAACTGCACACGTCACAACTCACAGCTGTATGAGTTCAAAATAATCAGGCAGATAAGGCAACTAGGCTAAAATAAAGAAAACACTTTATAATCCATTAAATTAGAATTCAACTACTTAGTATCACGAAATTTAACAGGACTAAATGGAGTGTGAGATTAATCGTTATATATATATAAATTAATTGAAGAAACTATAATGTCCTCTAATTTCGACTCAGAGAAACGACTAGATAAATTATTGTTGGTATTTAGTTTAAACTTTAACTGGCCAGAAATTAGATGCAATCATTTTATATTAGTACAAGGAATTTATACAAAAAGGCTCTCGAAAAGAGTTAAACTAGCTTGCCTATCGAGGACTGATCGGGATGGTAGGCAAATAAGTTAAGCGTAAATAGAAACGTTAAGCGTAAACATGTCTATAGAAACAAAAACTCGGTTTGCTTTTTACGAAGTAACAAATACGCAGATCCGAACCACTGATGTAATTTTTGACACTTTAATACTCCGCTTGATTGGTGGGAAGTTTGAAGGACATTAAAAAATAAAAAGTTAGACTATTTCTACACAATGAAAGTATAATTTGTGTACACGAATCCAGAAGTGAGATGCTATAAATGTGTAACATTCACCTTCTCAATATTCTTAGAAAAGCCAAAATTAATTTCGTCAGATAGCGGCTTCTTGACATATTTTCTTATTCGCAAAATTTCAATTCAAGTTTATTGTGTCAAGGAACTCAGCAAAGCAAGAGCGAATTAATAGAAAACAATCGGCCAAACTTCTCCAAATGTCGAACAAGTAGGCCCCTAAAAGGGGCATTATCTCGCCGTTGAACTCAAATTAGTAGTTTCAAAATCAAACACTCATACCCTTGGAAAATTTCCATATAGTGTTGGTATTTCTAACTTCTAAACTGTGGGGACAAATATTTGGATGCTGCTGCAATTTTACGGGGGGGGGGACATGACCTTGCAAGTTTTGCTCATGATACACATTTCATTTTATACTTTAAATGGGCCTCAGTTTAGCTAAAGCTTAGCTAAACCAACCCAAAGCGCAGTTTCAAATCATCCTCCTCTAGAAAATAAAAAAAATTATCGCCAACTGTTTATTGAACTCGGGATATTACGACGACAGGCTAATGCACTAAACTTATGTTTTATAGGATTCTCAGTATATACATTCTATGATCATTGGCTTTCTCTGAGCAAAATTCTGTTTCTTCCAAATTCTGAGGAACAGATTCTACGAAATCTTACACATATGCTTAGACGACTGTGTAAACTACTAGTCTTCACGACAGAATAATGCAGAATAATGATCCCAAATTGGAAAAAACTAATTTGCATAATTTAGCAGCACCGAGATTCTACAATTTTCTGGTAAACCAAGGGGGGCACTGTTCAAATGAATTTACTCTATAGAAAACAGAAATATGTAAGCAAGAGGGGGGGTGCCAAACCTTAAAAAAGCTTGTTTTAAAAACCACCTCAAGTCTTTGACATAAACAGACAGAAAACTTTGGTTTTAAAAACTTTCTGCAGTGAAATCTTTTAATGTTCCCGAACCAGCCACCTTAGTGAGCTAAATGATGAACATAAGTGAATTTCATGACTTTGGCCGCTACAGTTCAATAAGAGACTCAACCAATTATAAATATCTCGCCTCTAGGCAAGATAAATACACTAAATATACTCGTATAAGCGTATAATTGCACGCCTTCAACGCAATGCTATAAAACAAAAAATGATCCATGCAGGTAAACCGTTCTTGTAACTAAAGTAGCAGACGAAAATGGGAAAACTGCAAGCTCATCAACACGTACAATTATATTATATTATATAATTACAATTATATACATAGGTTAACGCGGGGGGATGTCTGGGGGAGGGTCCAAACCACCCCAACCCGGACAAGGTACAAGCTCTATCGCCGTCGGGGACAAGGCGTAACGAAAACATGGCCAAGGGGTAACCAAAAATAGCCGGAAAAAATTAGTTTTTACAGGAAAATTTCAAAAAGTTCCAGCTTCGCCGGAATTGTTTAGCTAAAATGTTTAATGTCTCGGGAAAATGAGGCAAAATTTGAAAATTCAAATTCCAAAAATTGAGGATTTTTCAAGTTTTGATAAAAAAATTGCGAATTTTAATCAAATTAGCGTAAATTTTTTGAAATATTTTACAAAATTATTCTTATGGTGTAAGCCCCCTGAAAATTTTTGTTCAAGGTACAAGCCCCTTAAAATTTTTTGGGGACAAGCCCCCCTCAGGACCCTATGTTAATGTATGATTATATATACAAAAATATTATGTTTTGGCTTGGGTCTGCCATCGTTCTGGGCAGGTACAGCACGGAGCTTATGTAATAGAAATAAACTAAGCTCATATTTAAAATCTATGACCCCGAAAAACCCACATATAAATTAAATATAATTATAAATTAAAAAACTGAATTTTCAAATTTAAATTGGGTCCGATCCTCTTTATACCACCTCCCAGCATCTTTATACCAACTGTGGCTTGATTCCTGGAAACCCGGAATCGATATGTATATTTCCTATCAACACAGCTAACAACGTATTCTCATACCGAAAGCACCTATAGTTTCCATCAAATTTGATAACTGGGATGACCTAAGGTCTCGTGAGCTGACACTCAACGAACTCAAAAGACCAACAATAAGTAGAGTCAACCAACAGCAAAAAGAGTAAACAGATGAGGCAGAATTAACAAGTCAACGGCTCATAAACTGGAACAGTTCAAAAGCAACGTGGCCAAACAAGTTCAAAAGCGAAGTGGACGATCAAGTTCAACAGACTCTACAGATTCAACACGTTCAACAGCCTCTATTGATTGAACAGGTTCAACAGACTCTACAGATTCAACAGGATCAACAGACTCTACAGGTTCAACAGACTCAACAGACTCTACACCATCTACAGACTCAACAGACTCTACACCATCTACAGACTCAACAGACTCAACACCATCTACACCCTCTACAGATTCAACAGGCTCAACAAACTCAACACCATCTACAGACTCAACAGACTCAACACCATCTACAAACTCAACACACTCTATAGACTCAACAGATTCAACAAGTTCAACAGACTCAAGAAGATCAACATATTCTACACACTCAACAGACTCAACACGCTCTACAGACTCAACACCATCTACAAACTCAACACATTCTATAGACTCAACAGATTGAACAAGTTCAACAGACTTAAGAAGATCAACAGACTCTACACTCTCAACAGACTCTACACCATCTACAGACTCAACAGACTCTACACTCTCAACAGACCCTACACCATCTACACACTCGACAGACTCTACAACATCTACAGACTCAACAGATTCAACAAGTTCAACAGACTCAAGAAGATCAACATATTCTACACACTCAAAAGACTCGACACCATCTACAGACTCAACAGACTCAACACCATCTACAGACTCAACACGCTCTACAGACTCAACACCATCTACAAACTCAACACATTCTATAGACTCAACAGATTGAACAAGTTCAACAGACTCAAGAAGATCAACAGACTCTACACACTCAACAGACTCTACACCCTCTACACACTCAACAGACTCAACAAGTTCAACAGACTCAACAAGTTCAACAGACTCAACAGACTCAACACCATCTACACCCTCTACAGATTCAACAGGCTCAACAAACTCAACACCATCTACAGACTCAACAGACTCAACACCATCTACAAACTCAACACACTCTATAGACTCAACAAATTCAACAAGTTCAACAGACTCAAGAAGATCAACAGATTCTACACACTCAACAGACTCTACACCCTCTACAGATTCAACAGGCTCAACAGACTCAACACCATCTACAGACTCAACAAGTACAACAGACTCAACAAGATCAACAGACTCTACACACTCAACAGACTCTACACCCTCTACACACTCAACAGACTCAACAAGTTCAACAGACGCAACAAGTTCAACAGACTCAACAGACTCAACACCATCTACAGACTCTACACTCTCAACAGACTCTACACCATCTACAGACTCAACAGATTCAACAAGATCAACAATGTATAATTTTTTAGTATTACAAATGTATAGTATTACAATATAATTGGTCAACAAGCCCTCAGTCTTAGTCATAAGCTTTACTTGCGTTTTAAGTCCGCACCACCAAATCTGAAGTCCGCACCACCGTTTCTGTACCAACCTTCAAATGTTTGTCTGCAGCAAAGTGCGGTAATGCATTTGGCTCCGACTTACTGTAACGCCTACAGATGTATAGTATTACAATATAATTGGTCAACAAGCCCTCAGTCTTAGTCATAATCTTTACCTGACTTGTAAGTCCGCAGCACCAAATCTGAAGTCCGCACCACCGTGCCTGAACCTACTATCAGCTGTCGTTTGCAGCATAGCTACGTAATGAAATTGGCTCCGACTTAATGTAACGCTTACAGATGTATAGTATTACAATATAATTGGTCAACAAGCCCTCAGTCTTAGTCATAAACTTTACCTGACTTGTAAGTCCGCACCACCAAATGTGAGGGCCGCGCACCGTGCCTGCACCTACTTTCAGCTGCTGTCTGCAGCAAAGCGGCGTAATGAAATTGGCTACGACTGACGGCAGCGCTTACACATATCTAGTACTATAGCATATGACGTCAACAAGGCCTTAGTCTAAGTCATAACCTTCACCTGTCTTTTTAGTCCGCACCACCAAATCTGAGATCCTCACCACCGTGTCTGTACCTACTTCAGCTGTTGTCTGCAGCAAAGTGTGGTAATGAAATTGGCTCTGACTTACTGCAGTTCTTAAACATGTCTAGTACCATAGCATATGAGGTTAACAAGGCCTCAGTCTAAGTCATAAGCTTTACCTGACTTTAAGTTCGCACCACGGTGTCTGTACCTACATTCAGCTGTTGCCTGCAGCAAAGTGCGGTAATGCATTGGCTCCGACTTACTGTAACGCTTACAGATGTATAGTATTACAATATAATTGATCAACAAGGACTAAGACTTAGTCATATTCTTTCCCTGATTTTGAAGTCCGCACTACCAAATCTGAAATCCGCACCATCACATTTCAGGTCCACACAACCATTTCTGTACCAGCCTTCAAGTGTTGTCTGCAGCAAAGCGCGGTAATGCATTTGGTTTCGACTTACTGTAACGCTTACAGATTGTATAGTATCACAATATACTAAGGGATTTTTGGGGGTCTTAATTCTACCAAGAGTATATAATAGATAAGAGTATGACACTCTTAAGGTGCTGGTATCGTTTTGTGCAGTGCTTTTGTGGGCATTTTTGAAACGCCATAACTTTTGCACTTTTGTGAGTTGGAAAGAGCTTTATACATCATTTTAAAGCTTATAATCTGTAGATTCTCATGAGAGTACAAAACTAGTAAAAATCCGCAAAAAATTGCGAAAATTTTCTGATATACTGACATCTGACAGGCTGAATATAGACCAAACCTTTTTGAACATCGATTTCTCAAAACTGTGGAATCGGCCAAAATTTTTTCTTGTGCTGTCCTATAAAGGACATGTGGGCCGAGGGACATTTTTTTGGATTTGGCTCAGCAGGTCTTAACGGTCAAGAAAATCTATTAAATGTGCGGTGACACGAAATTTCGCAACTTTGCATTGACTTTTTTCGCAACTGGAGATGTTTTAGCTCAAACCAAGAAAAATGTCCCTCCGCAATAGTGCGAATTTTCATCCTGCCAAAAATCACGCGAATCCATTGGGTAGTTTTTGAGAAATCGATGTTCAAAAGAAAATAATCGCAGTTTTGCCAAAATGGTTTTTCGGCCAAATCTCTAGCTTAGAGCAACAAACTCCGGCTAATAGGCATTGATAAAATGTGCAATGAAACTGTGCATCGATCGAGTATAAATAAACCAAAATTGTCCGTACGATTTGGCAGTAATTTTGAAAAAACTGATTTTCTCGAAAACGGCCATTTTTGGACCCCAAAAATCGTTTTTTGCTTATACTGACTTAACCACTAGAGATAGCTCAAAAGTTGTAAAAGCAAAAATGTTCATTTTGGTGCCCTCTTTCCAGCCATACCAACCAATCTGGTGTTTTGACAATGTGCTGAGAGAATAATGGCAAAAACCAAAACTTTAATATCTTTTCACCTAAAAATGCAGGACTGGTCCCAGAATGTTCAAGAGCACCGAAATAGTATAGTTGGAAAGTTTCATCCACTTTCATAAAGAATTAAAGCCTATAGGGTCAAATTTACACAAAACGATACCAGCACCTTAAGCTAGCACGTTAAAATCATGTAAGGTATGCCCGGTGCGTTAACTCGGGACCTCCTCCCGTAACTTCCGGGGGTCCCACTTTACTCTAAATACACGCTTTCTTGCAATCGCATGTCCGCAGGTTCGCTAATTATCTTCAGGCTTACGGTCGGTAATTTGTTAGTTATTTTAATTAATTAATTATAACTTTAATCAGCTTGATGCAATTAAAAAACTAACTCGACAATTTTGTAACATTTTTTGCTTATTCCGATGATATAAGAATAGTGGCACAAAACAAAAATTCGAAGGAATGTAATAAGCTAATTAAAGTCATAATTAATTAATAAAAATAACTAATAAATTACCTACCGTAAGCCTGAAGATAATCAGCGAACCGGCGTGCAGACAAGTGTTTGTATGAAAGCGTGTATTTAGAGCAAAGTGGGAATCCCCCCGGAAGTTTCGGAGGGGTCCTTAGTTAACGCACCGAGCATACCTTACATGATTTCAACATGATAGCTAATAAGAGTGCCATACTCTTATCTATTATCTCTCTCTTATATTTCTCATCTATTATACACTCTTGATTTTACTAAGAAACTTGAGCCATAGTGTCAATATTTTCGTTGTGGGTTCTTGGGGGTTCTTAACTTTATATATACATGCATACATTTAAATTTACGCGATATGCTCTACTACGTGATGAAAATCGGTTTGGTTTTCAGAACATGATTTTGGTTATTTACTTAATATATATTTATTGAACAAACAAATTTGAACAACGAGGCAATCACACATATAACCTCAATACGTCATTTTATTCTAGGTTGACGCATTTTTGGTACAGTTTTGAGAGGGGTTGTTTTCTGCTAGTTTTAATTCGATTAACCGAGAACTATAGATATTTGATAACCTTTGTTTTCTCTTGTTTCCAGTTGAGGTTGTGAAGCAGAAATATCAAGTAGTTGAGCAGTTTGCTTACCAAATAACTAACAGCCTCGTAGCGGCTGTCGGATCAGAAGGAGCATAACGGGAAGGATACTGGTGCGCAGCGGACAGCCTAACAAACAAACAAACAAACAAACAAACTAAGTTGCGATTTGTTTTTTAGTTTGTTTGACAATTTGATTGGGACAGAGATGACATAGCGGGTGAAAAAGGTCCTTCTGTGTCTATCTCTGATTTCCAATCAATTTTTTTCATTAACTTAGCGGATATTTTAGTAGGAATCTTAAAGGATAAAAATTAATACTGTGGGATGTTTAATGTTTAATGTTAAATGTAAAGATGCCATTCACATGAACTCTTAGAAATACGGACTTTTCATCTCTATCATATCTGAGTGCTCGCCATTCCCTTCCGAATCCCTTTCTGCAGCCATGTTTTTTAGAACCCCAAGCTGTCGAGCAAACTATGGTAGTTTTCAGCCATCTTAGTTGTGCTTGACATGCAGGGGTCAGTGGTGGTTGGCCAGACAACCATTGCTGGGTTGGCTGACAACCTGGGTGCAACTGAAATAACCGTACGTCTGACTGGCTTGGGGGTCATGTTTCTGTCCTTGACCTTCGCTTCTCCACTTCTTGTTCGTATTTTTAACAATCTGCAAAGAGCAGCAACGTAATGGCCATTTTGTGTGCCGCTGTTGCTAGGCCCTTCTAAAAAAATTTTGTTGGAGGTTTTTGGGGTTCATGGGTTCTTAACTTTTTGTAGAGATTGTTCCGCAGACCGCAACTATCTAATTTTAAGGTTTTACTCGGAGTGTATGGATTCTGGAATTTCAGGGGTTCCGGAGGTTCTGAGGTTTCTAATCTCTGTAGACTCCGTTTTGGACTACATAAGCGGAACAGGGGTGTATGTTTTAGGCTTCTACTTGCAGACACCCATTTCTATCTGTCCTTTCTTTTTTTCTAATTGAAATTTTCTTGTTTATACCTGCAATAATTTTAGTCTAAATTCGTGAGAAACCAGGGAGACCCCCCATCAGACTTGATTAATTTCTGAAATTTGCTTTACCTTGTATAATGACGTTTGCAAAAGAACACCTAATGACGTCACAATGATGCTTGCAGAAATGTCTGTCGAACGGGCAATGCACAATCGTGATCGTACTGGATACAATTGCACGAAAAAATTGAGAACCTCCTTTATATCTTGGGCTTC
>JASAND010017033.1:0-14315 GCA_030248195.1 Trissonchulus latispiculum
ATAAGTGCTCCTTCGTCGCATGTAAAATACATATGAGTCTTCGTAGGCAGGTTGTACATAAGCAAAAACTAGCCTGTAAAATACATATGAGTTCCGTAGGGAGGTTGTAAATTAAGGAAAACAAGTTGCAACTGCTTAACATATGAGCCTGTCCTACAACGAGGCTCATATTGGCGTCACAGTGCATTCCACATTAAAGCCTCATTAAAGAACCTCAGCTTCATCCACATTACGGAAAAATGAATAGACGTTGTGGCCCAGAAGAAATGGACTGAAGTGAACTACGACTGCTCAAGCTGAACTGTACATGCATCCTGATGTTTCCTGAAACACTATGGCACACCTAATATTTCGCGATACGCTGTGGTACACGGTAAACCTAATGCATTCTCGAAACACTTTCACATACACATTCGCGTTCCCACTTGGCTGTGAGTCAGAGCGCCTCATGGCGTACCGTATTGAGCATATGCACACTATAATGACTGATCAACAAGCTATGTGCAGGATAATTTGTAATGAAAAGCTTTATGCAGTATGTATTTATATAAAAGTAAAAAATATATATCTGCAAATTATTCGTATTATGACATACGCCAATATGAGCCTCGTTGTAGGACAGGCTCATATGTTAAGTAGTTGCAACTTGTTTTCCTTAATTTACAACCTCCCTACGGAACTCATGTATTTTACAGGCTAGTTTTTGCTTATGTACAACCTGCCTACGAAGACTCATATGTATTTTACATGCGACGAAGGAGCACTTTTTGTTCTTGTATATATATATGCTTATACAACGTTTTTGTTTAGAAATGACAACAAGGAAGACGTATTTGTTCATCAGACCGCCATTACTAAGAATAATCCTAATAAATATCTGCGAAGTCTTGGTGATGGAGAAACTGTTGTATTTGACATTGTTAAAGGCCAAAAGGTGTGTAGCATAACACAACACACGTTCGGAAATTCCACACACGACAGACGTATAACGTGCATATATACACAACTCGCTCAAAATATAGTTGGGTCTCTGCAAGTTGAGTTTCTGTGGTTAATTTTTGGTAATGATTTTAACTATGCGTGTTCAGACGATTCCTAGGACTTTCCTTACTCTGTCTGTGTTTTTCATTCCTTATTAACTGTCGCTTAACCTTAAAATTTACATCATTTTGTTCTGTCGTCCGTTTCATCCTCTTATATTTCATTTCAAATATTAACTAGAAACGCTAAATTCCAAATTGTTCTGTATTTTAAGGGCCCCGAAGCAGCAAATGTTACTGGACCTGAAGGCGCCCCTGTGAAAGGTAGCAAGTAC
The DNA here is from genome assembly GCA_030248195.1 of Trissonchulus latispiculum. Classification (NCBI taxonomy): domain Eukaryota; kingdom Metazoa; phylum Nematoda; class Enoplea; order Enoplida; family Ironidae; genus Trissonchulus; species Trissonchulus latispiculum. The sequence goes on from JASAND010017033.1 coordinate 1,316, forward strand.
GCAGCTGATCGTGTAACTGGCGGAGGACGAAGGCCCAGGTATATTATATATTTGAAAAACTACTATTAACTTGTTATATATATGTTTTAGAGGAACTCTTGGTGCCAACCTGAATCGTTTGTGTGACCATAAACCATGAAATCTGCCGAACTCTGGTGTGTGTATATATTCAGCTTACTCAAACATTTTAACCCTCTGTGGTCCTTAAGCTCGAATAATCTATCCTATTCATCTTTAATTTCCCCGTGTCTGAAATTGTTTGACGTTTCAGATTTTTCAGTCGCCGTCGAAGACCATTGTCTGGCGGAGAGGAGTTTGACGAAGGGTTTCGGGGCCGCGGCCGTGGTCGTGGTTTCCGTGGTTCTCGTGGCGGCGGTCGCATGAGGCGAGGTGGTCCTCCTCCTTTCCGCCCCTATGATGTTAGTTTCAATAGTGATTTTCTTCTTAATTAGGATTGAAATTTGACTGCAGCTGGATTTTGTTTTCGTCGCACCTGTATCACCCGTAAAGCTTAGATACTCTTAGCAGAAACATACAACTGGGTGGGTTTATTCTAGTGGAATGCACACTCGTTCCTGTCAAAGAAAACAGCTTTTCTTTTTACAGAATTTTGTCCCCTAAAGAAATCGCTCAGAAAAATGAAATTTTTCAGCATTTTCCGGTTCTTATTGGGCTACTAAATTATATACTTGTTTTTGCGGTATATATAAAAACTAGAGATTGATCTGAGCTGGAGGCTGAGAGAATGTTCAAATAAAAAAGTTCTTAAAAAGTTTCTTAAAATAGCCAGAAAAAAATCCGGGGGAATGCAAAAATTTCTGGGGTGTCTGGTGCTGAGCCCCCCAGAAGCTGAGAAATTGTTCTAATTTCCACCTTTCTGGAATTTTTACAGAGCATTCTTTGAAGGCCAAACACCCATACAGCAAACTAAAAATGGTCATTTTACACAAGGCACGGAAAAAGGGGGTTCCACAATTAAGGGGGAATCCAATCCCCCCTGGCTACGCACCTGGTACGTGATAACTGATAAGTCTTACAGTGATCTGACTGCTACTCCTTTTTTTTCAGCGTGAATTCAGTGGTCCGCCCATGCGAGGAGGAGGCGGTGGTTACTTAGAACGTAGACCTCGCGGGGGCTATCGTGGTGGTGGATTTCGAGGTGGTCGCGGCGGTCGTGGTGGGATGGGACCGTATGGAGGTGGCCGTCCCTTCTATCGTTCCTATCGCGGCGGAGGCGGTGGGTTCGGTGGAGGTCCGTCCCGTCGACGAGGAACATCCTCTGGTGCGGAGGATTATGGAGATGAGTTGGATGAACGACCCATGGGGGGCCCTCGACGTGGTGGTCGAGGCTTTGGTGGACGTCGGGGACGTGGTGGCCGTGGGAGGGGACGCGGTCGGGGACGTGGTCGGTAAGCGGTTTGGATTGGATATGATTGTGTTGCAGCTTTCTACGTCTAAAAATTAAAAGTCCTTAATTTCTGAAAATTGCTGGGCATCTCCCACAGTGGGGAAAGCCAAGTAAAGGAGGAGGACCGCGTGAATTGGGGGAATCCGAAACGTGGGGATAGGCTTCCTCCCCCCCATAGAAAATTTCTGGGTTTCTTACTCGTGACTAAAAAACCAGTTGGATATGATAGCAAACTTGCCTGGACATTTTATGTATTGTCACTTGTATATTTCTTTTTTCTAATTTGTATTTAAGTGGCCGCCATAGTCAGAGCAGTCCGGAGGGTGAGCATCCCACCACAGAAGGGAGCGGAGAGGAAGAAGGTCATGAGTACGAAGACGCTCCTCAGGGTGATGCTTCTCCTCAGATCAATCACGTTAACGATGAAATAGCTGGCAGCGGAAAGGCGGGTCCCGATGGAGACAGCAATGATGTAGCCGCTGCTAAAGCCAAGCTTCCCGCTGACGGAAACATTGCACATGTAAATAAATCTTAAGTGTTTCTGGCTTTATCTGTTTTGATTTATACTGGAGCTGGTCGCTTAGCTTACTTAGCTTATACTTTTTTGACATAACTAACTATACTTTAAATGGTCTCCCAGTCAGTCTTGCTTTGAAGTAGTGTCATTTTTTCTTTGTCCGCCTTCATAGACTTGATGTGTTTCATTCTCAGCACATTTACGATAGTTAAACGCCATTTTATTGGTACAGCTTATACCAATAGTAAGTAATATCTACCGAGTGTGACAAGCGATTTCACTGTCTGATTTGTGGGGGACGGTAAATTCACCAGGGTCCGATTTGTGGGGGGCATTAGGATCGCATTTGTGGAGAGTGGATAGTCATTGTGAAGATGCTGTCTCCAGCGTAGTAAGTGAGAGTGTGGCGCTTGTCGCACTCTTAGATATTATGTACCCTTGCTTATACTTATTCTTCTATTTAAGAGCGGGGATGGTGCCGCCATTCGCGCTGAAGAATAGACGGAAGCCTTTCTAGCCCAATGCAACGCACCCTATACCTGCTGCGTAGTCATACTGAATACGTATATACTGTGAAATAACTTTTTGTACAACGTGATCCTGTTGATGATTTGATTGTGATTTGGATTTGGTTCTGTCGTCTTTGAGGCTTGAGCATTGCTCTGACCTTTACATACCGGTCTAATTATGTAGCTGCGTTATTTTTATAATTAAATTGTTGAATTTACTAAGATTTCTAAAGTTTGCAACTATATATTCAGCAAGCAATGGAATTTGGCCGGTACTGTTTGAATTATCTGGTCAGTTCATAACATTTTTTGATACCACAATTTGCGTTGCGTTGAGTAGGATATCAATCTGTTCATGCTCTTATATAACCATACAATATACATACATACACTATTCTGCATACATTGCATTATGATTATTACTGTGTGTTTTGAGTGTGTGCATTAGAACAGTTGTTTTATAATATAATATGAGCAACGTTGTACTTTATGTTATCCAATATTGTCCAATATCGTATTTGGATTTGAACGCTTTGATGATACCTATATACCAGCTGAAGTGTTTCAAGTAGTTACGGTTTAATTCAATGTGTGTGGTATTGTACTCTGTTCTGGTTACTGTAATACCTTCCGTCTATCATTGTGTACCATGGCATGATATCCATACCTTCTATCGAAATACGTAGTACACTTAACATATTACAACAGCAACAACAATTATCTAGTGCTTTGTTTCTTGAAGTGTATGCGTGCGTGCAGTGTAATTTTTAACATCCTTTTCTGTCCTAAGAAAACAACCTTTGTGTCTTGGTGTCTGGTGCAAAGCGATTTGTGTGCAATGTAGCAGAAACTACAGGTTTCAATGAAACATGCTGCTTCTGTTAAATTTTTAATTGAAAACCATTGATAGGATCATAATATTCCTATTATCAGGGACTTAAAACTCACAGAACTGCTACAGTTGCATAGACATACATGTGTAGTTTCTGAATCTGTCTTGTGAATAATGTTGGATGTTTTGAACTGTGTAACACCAGTCCTTCGTTCGAGTACGTACGAACCGCTAATGATGTTAACCTCGACACTTTAAACTAGCGTGTTACCAGCTTTTTTGTAAAACCTTAACTCAAAAGAGCCAGTCTTACAAATTCGTAGTTAGCGCGGTTGTACAGGGATTTCTTTGTTTTTTTCCTGTGGTGTGGCATAAACATAATTTTGTGGTACTAAAGCTTTAGTTATTGTCTTGTACTAATCTCGAAATTAGTAAATCTATTCATTTATATTAACTTTTTTGTGGTGGTTTCAGTCAAATCTGATTAAAATGGTTGAAATACTTAACGTTCCTGTGATGATAGTTATTTTTATGCTACACTTGCGTTTAAGGTTGTTTTGTTATGTGCTGCTGTTTTATTTTGTTTTAGCTTACAGGGTGGCTAAATTCAGAAATTTTGGATTTTAGTTTTATGCTTTTTTATTCTTGCTCTAAAAATTGACTTTTTATTGAATTTATTTTAAAATTAAGGTTGTGTTTGAAGTTCTCTTAAAACGAAATATCTGGTGCATACTTGCAATGAATGCTTGTTATTCTAAAAATTACATTGGATGCAATAAAGTTATTGTTGTGTTTATTTAAAGGAAGGTCGACGAGAGCTTTTTGATGCAAAATGAATGGACGATAGGTATTAACACAAAGTTACGAATGTAACACAGTCTAGACTTAACTTATACACACCTCAGCTGTCTTAGTTCGTATTAGGAAATAGTTACGATATTTCCTGTATTAGCTCTAATAATAGAGCTCTTCTCTCAAATTTGGAACTGTGATATTTCACACATTCTGATCGATAATTGCTATAAGTTATAAACTTTAGGCAAGCCAGGGGAACAAAGTTTTTTCCGGCGTTACTGCTAAGTTTAGGTTTTCGGTGGTGTTGAATCCGCATCGCGGACGGTAGTGGTTTAAGCTTACCCTTCACCCAATACAAACCTCCATTTCAAAGTAGCAACTGCATATTATATACTGGACTAACGAAAATTTGAAACGAATTGTTTAAAATCGTTTTAGCTTCTTATTTTTGTTTTACAGTTATTAACAGTATCAAGATTTCGAACAATTTAATTTAACAGGTTTAACACTTTGGCACTAGACTTTTTACATGTTTTTTACACTTTAGCACTAGGTTTTTTACAGATTTTTTAAAGTTTTTCGTACTACGTCTTGGGAGTTTTTTTACACTTTTTACAGATACAAATACCACCAATCGTTGAAAATGGTATTTCAAGTAAAGTGAAGGATAGCTGTGGTTAAACCTTGTTGAGTTCTCTGGAAATGCATTTTTGACTAATAGGCTCTACTGTAACGCGGTTGAAATGGTTTCTCGTGCATAGTTCTCAATTCTTTTTCCAGATAACTTGCTCAGGTTATTGTTTCCGTCGACTGAAAATTTAGAATTCTTGCAAGATGGAGTCTTTAACTGGACATCTCGGTCAGAGAAATTAAGCGTAATTTAGTTTTTACAAACTTTAATTTACAGTAATTAAAAATTAAAAGTTTCCAAGCCAAAACTTATAAATTTTTGAAACCTGTAGTAGGGACCAGGTCATATATATAAGTTTTGTAATAAATTTTCTAAACCGAACATTCTGACTATTTCAATTGAAAATGCTGTTGCTTTCCTGATTTCCCTGGTGTCAAATAATCCAAATGACAAGCTACCACTGCATAACATTTTATACATTTGCGAAAGACAGCGCACTTTTGATATTCGTCTTTTGCTAAATCTGCCGCCACTTTAATGTAAAAATGAAACATGAATAGATTATGATTTCTGAACCAGCAGGAAGGAGGATTGCTAGCAATTAATAAAATTTAATCAATTCAAATTCACTGATCTTGATGATAATTTTATATATAAAATGTATACGCCATTTATAAAATAATTTTGGCCCTATCATCAGCAACGAGCAAAACTCTCTTTTCAAAAAGGTTCCCCCAATAACTGGGTTGGTTCCGCCTACACCTACCTACATCGTACAGGCAGGAATTGACGATAGGCTGTTTGGTTCGAATCCTAAAAGACTCAGAATGGCCAAGTACGTAATCACTTTTGGATTGTGTACTCTTGCTAAGGTACAAAGCATAAGCATTTTGTCAGTCCCTAATTAGAGTGTAGATTTATCCGATGATCCGATCACGTTTTTGAAATTATGTAAAGACAGTGCATAATACCAGTACATAAAGTATATAAATGGTTTTGTAGCTTCGTTAATGGCACAATTACGGACATGTCAATTATGTCGGTTATATGTTTGACAAGTCGGTTATATGTTTGATAACTGATGTAAGCAAAGGATTTAGGGTAACTTTTCATGGGGAAGATCTACTTTATGGCCTTATTTAATGCTTTAAAGAGTAGCACCGGCGCTGGAAAGCCTTGGCCACGACAATCATTTAACAGCCGATAACTTGAATTTGGCGCATCTGCGGGCTATAGTCCAAGAAGCAAAAATGTTCCAGACAATGAGAGCTTTCGACTGATGTAAAATGTAACGTAGTTCGAAAAATTTGAAAAATCGCCATTTTTGAGATTGTGGTTGCCACTTGCCAGACCCTCATACTTGATCTCAGCGACCAACTGGGTGTACTATCCTGCACCATTTGTATCCAAACTTGACCTAAAGTCATCAATGGTGCGCAAATAGGTAGTCTAACATTTCAAGGGATCAAGGGAATCGAATGAACAACCGCCCCACAGTGCTATATCAGTTCAAGTACAAAAGACGCGCAAATATGCGTATACGTAATGTATATGTGCGCAAAGGTATCAAGAGGAGCACCGTGGACCCACCTCTATGATTGCACTTGCTCGCCCCTAGGCCCTACGCCCTACTATTCACACCAATAGAATAGCATTCGGTACAAATCCCAAATGCCATAAAGCGAAACGCATAAAGTGTAATACAAAACGCCATACAGCACAAGAAAACGCATTATGTGTAGGTACTACTAGCTCAAGTGCCCCCGAACAAGTGCAAACAACAACTTAATTTTTCTAAGTTGTCCCCTGGCGTTGATATGCTGCATAGCTCACCTACCTACCCCAGTTATCTCGTGGGAACTAAATCCATCATAAGCCACGATTACTTGACCATGACTATAAATATTAGTGAGTATAGGAGTTTAGATTTACTTTAACAGAATAAATACGTAGATTCCAAAGTCATGAGTATATAATTAAATTTCAGAGCACGTATATACTATACAGAGGCCAGGTATTCCCAGGACCCGACGTAAGCAGTAAATACGTATAATAAAACTAGAAAATAGTTTTATATGTCGTGCGTAAAACTAGTTTTTGCGTAAAACTAGGTTTACGCAAAGATTTTTGCGTAAAACTAAGATTACGCAAAGACATTGCGTAAAACTAGGTTTACGCAACGAATTTTGCGTAAAACTAGGTTTACGCAAAGCCGTTGCGTAATATTGTTTAAACGCAAATCTTTCATAAGAAATTTCTAAAAAGTTGCTGCACACTTGACAGTTTATTATAAAAATTATTTGTGAACATTTCTGCATGCCAAATTCTAAATTTACAAATTTTTCCATCACATTTTTAGGCAACGAAATTTATAAATTCGAGTTCAAATTGGACTTTTCCTAAGAATTTTCAAAGAAGTTACAACAATCTTTTCAGCATAGGGACTATGAATTTTCGCATAAAATATTGTATTTTTATAACATTTTATCAGTTAAATACTCAGTTTTTACATATTTTTCTAAAATAAATACCATTATTTTATAATTATTTTTCGATTTGCAGCAAAATTTCGGAGAAAAATATGATATCGATCATAATGCTGGGATAATTCGCAGTTCTTATGCTAATTTGAAAGATTGCTGTAACTTCTTTGAACATTCTTAGGAAAGCCCCAATTTATAAATTTCGTTGCGTAAAAATATTACGGAAAAATCAGAAGAAGTTAGAATTCAGACAGCAAAAATGGTTGCAAATATTTTTATAATAGATTGGAGAGGTTACACCAACTTTTTAGAAATTTGTTAGGAAAAATTTTATTTTAAACAATATATATTACGCAAAAATCTTTGCGTAAACCTAGTTTTACGCAACGGCTTTGCGTAAACCTAGTTAAACGCAAAAATCTTTGCGTAAACCTAGTTTTACGCAACGACTTTGCGTAATCCTAGTTTTACGCAAAATTCTTTGCGTAAACCTAGTTTTACGCAAGAACTACTTTTACGCACGACATACCAATATTATTGTGGAGGGTTGCGGGTGCATGCAGGCTCAGGGAACATCTTAGATACACCATACTTTAAGTCTAGCGGAGCGTTTTAACCCTGTGAACATAATATAGTTACATAGTATATATAGCAGTAGATATGAATGACGTCAACATTTTTGTTAGTAGGTATATGTGTGTATTAGTTGGTTAGAAAAAGAAAATTTGAAATGTAAGTAATGTATAAAAACGTGTTTACCCTCGAAGAAAACGCAAGAACAGATCTTTTCTCTGTACAATTTTTCTTTTGAAGATATGGATACTATCAGAACTTACTATATCAAGAGGCATACTATGGCATACTATGCTGAGCATTCCATATTTCGCAAACTCTGGTAATGAAAGTAAGAAGTATGGGTCCTCCGGAACCTTTCCGGTCGTAGAGTCAAGAAATGCGACCGTGTGCCGTCCACATTAGCATAACTAAATAACTCATCAAAAGGAATGTCAATCAAGCAATGCACAATTTTGTACAAAAGACATAAGTCAGCAAACACACGTCTTGATTCTAACAAATCCAAATTTAGATCAATCAACCGTTCAGGATGCTACATATTGTAAAAACCTTTTATACGCTTAGTGAAAGACCTTTGAACCGCCTCAACAGATCGAATCTGGTTTAGAAACCAAGGACTCCAAATTTCAGTTGCGTACTCAACAATAGGTCTAACATAGGTTTTGATCATTTGAACCAAAAATTACTTCTCCTTGCAAGCAAAAACGCACGAAATCAACCCTGCACGTTTAGATGCCTTTGCTCTTACTTTTGCAACGTGATCTTAAAAATTTAAACTATTGTCTAATATAACTCCCAAATCAGATACATGAGAAACCACAGATAACCGACTACCATCTAACGTATACATATGCGATAAATCAAAACTGTCTAGAAATTCCGTAAGGGAATACACGCAAAACAGAACATTTCATAACAGAAATTGACAGCTGCCACTGTGTACACCATTGGGCAATTCTATTTAGATCATCCTGCAACAAGCTTTGAGAATTTTTATCAGATACTGGTCTGTAAATCTTGGCATTATCAGCAAACAATTTAACGAACGAATTTTGCATCACGTCAGGTAGATCGTTTATAAAAAGCAAGAATAATAACGGTCCTAAGACGGATCCTTGAGGTACCCCACTTTTCACAGCTTTCCAACTTGAGTACGAGTTTTCAACTTTAACCCGCTGCATTCTGCCTGTCAAAAGCTGTTTGATCCAATTTATTGTTTCTCAGAAAATCCGTAAGAACTAAGCTTTGTTTTAAGTTTACTATGACAGACAGTATCGAAGGCACAAGCTAAGTCAATAGAAACAACAATATCTATCTATGCACTTTCCCATGCCCAATTGTTTTACCACGTCTGTTATAAAAGAAAGCAATTGCGTCACTGTTGACCTACGTGGCTGAAAACCATGCTGAACCTTGGTTATTAAGTTATTCTGCATTAAATGTTTCATCATGCTTAAAGCTTGCTTAAAGATGCTTAAAGTAACTTCGGGCGTACCTCAAGGTAGCATTCTGGGACCTATTTTATTTTTAATTTATATCAACGATCTAGTCGATCAAGTGAAATACTGTTCAATTAAATTGTTTGCTGATGACTCAAAGCTATATATTGCGTTTTCCACAAAATTTGGATCTGACCAGCTTCAACAAGACCTAGAAAATATCGCAAAATGGTTCAAGAAAATGCAACTAACGATTGCAGTTGCAAAATGTGCAGTTCTTCACATTGGCCGAAATAATCCGTGCTATGATTACCACCTTGATAATGAAATTTTGTCAAAGGTTTCCTGTGTCAGGGATCTGGGGGTTTATGTGACCAGTGATCTCAAAAGTAGTACTCATTGCTCAAAAATTGCTGCTGCTGCCTTTCAACTGGTTAACATGATTTATAGAACGTTTGTTACAAGGAATCATTCTTTTCTTATAAAAATCTTTAATGCCTATGTTAGACCTAAATTGGAATTTGCTTCTGAAGTCTGGAATCCTTACTTGCTTAAGGATATAGATCTCTTAGAAAATGTACAAAGACGTTTCACAAAAAATTTACCAGGTATGCAACTATTACCGTATTCGGAAAGATTATCCCGATTAGATATGCAGAGCTTAGAAAAAAGAAGAATCGAAAGAGACTTAATATTTGCCTATAAAATTATGCATGGTTATGTTGACCTAAATGTTAACTATTTCTTCGAGTTTTCACGTACAACTACTACTAGAGGGCACAACTGGAAGCTTTTTCACAAAAGATATCGACTTGACGTTTGTAAGTACTTTTTCACCTCCCGAGTTGTTGCTGCATGGAATGCACTCCCAAATAATGTCGTGGAAAGTAGATCTTTAAACATTTTTAAAGAAAGAATCCGCTCAGTCTGTTTTTCTGATTTCCTCCGAGGCCGAGCATTAGTAGCCAGGTAATGGCTCTCCTCGGTCTTCAGTGGCTGTGTACACTTCATGTTTATCACTTGCTGTTTTGTTATTTCATAGCAATTGCCTAGTGTGTGTTGTACTGGCAATAAAATAGTAGTAGTAGTAGTATCATGCTTTCTTTGAGAACTGATTCCATAACTCTACAACACACCGCTGTAAGACTAATGGGACGGTAATTTCTCGGGTTTTGTTTACTTCCTCTCTTAAATACTGGACATACGTTGGCCTTTTTCCAATCTTGAGGAAGCTGACCAGTTTAGCTTTAGCATAAGATTTAGCAAAAATTTTCAATAAAGGTGTAGCGATTTGAAACGCAAGTTTTTTTAACAAAACAAAAGGTATTCCGTCCGGTCCACATGAAGTTTTCGGCGGTAAACGTTTCAACGCAGATAAGACATTAACATCATTAAATATTACATCAGGCATAACCATACATGTGCTTGGGGGGGGTTGGGGGAGGGGGGTTTCACCCCCCCCAGACCTGAGCTCACCCCCCCCAGAGGGGTCCCTCACCCCCCCCCAGAATCCGTATTTTTCCGGTAAAAAACCGGAAAAATCCGGTTTTTCGGCGGCCTTCGGCCGCCCTTCACCCCCCCCCCCTCAGAACTTCCCCTCCTGCACATGTCTGGGCATAACCCCCTCACAAACAGTACATCATTATTATCGTCATCAACAAAGACATCAGCAAACGTCTCATTTAGGCATTCTGCTTTCAAATTACTTTCAGACAGCATTTCACCATTCATTTTCTGTAAGGTTCCAATATCATCTTGCACATTCAGCACTTTTTATCTCGCCTAAAGGCGAGATAGCTGTTATCGGTTCTAGCGCAAAATGAATTGAGTATGTTCAACGTTGAAATTTCACCCCATGTTTAACATTTGCCCTTATTTGAGGACAGGTTTTTGTACTGTGGGGTCCTGTTGGCAAATTATCATTAAGAAGTACGAATCAGTCAAAATTTAATTTTTAACTTATTAAACTAATTTTCACATTGTTTTGGTGATATTTAAAATGAAGGGGGGGCTTTATTTCAGTGCCGTATTTCTTTTGAAGTAGAACTCCTCTTCCAAGGCCCCCCTTGGTTGCAATAAAAGTTTCTACTTTCACTTTCACGTAATATGCAAATTAACTTCTGCAATTTGATGTTAGTTGTGCAGTCAGCGATGTTCAAATGATGTAGCGAAAACAGATCAAGCAGACAAATAACCAGACAAGTATGGGGAGCTGCTGTGATTGGGTTACGTTTCTGGCCCATGAAGGACGGGTATGTTGAAAAGTATCGGACACAGATGTCTCAGCTAGCAGCCGTCTGAAGTACTGTCGTTTATTTGAGTTTTGGTTCCCATTCTGCGAGTACTAGCACAAATAATTAAAAATGCTCAGTCATCACAATTAGTTTTTGGCACGATGATTAAGCTAATTGTACTCATATATATGGAGAAAAGCCCCAGTATATAAATACCGTAAATAAAGGAAGTTAAAGTTTTGCGAAACCTTAGGCTTAAGGGGGCGCTTCCATTACCGGGACCGGCTCTCCTGCATTCAATTCTCAACCAATCTCTTTCAAATTTTCAGCAACGATAGTTGGTGCTAAGTACTAGTAATTTGCTGAGTTTGAAAAATTTATTGCTTGGCTTGCAACTTACACAAGAGGGATAATTTCAAATTTTCAAAATGGTGTCACTCATTAACGGCTAAATAAAAGTAGCTCAAATTTTGCACAAATCTATAAACGGACCTAATGCAGGGGCACTTTTTTCATTTTTTTGATTTGTGCAATTTTGAGTATTTTATAAATGTTCAAAAACTTTAGAAGTCGATATCTCACGGAATTTAAGGTTTAAACAAAAAATGAAAAAAGTGCCCCTGCGTGCCTCTTTAATAAACTTACATGCAAAATTTGAGCAACTTTGGTCGAAGCATTTATGAGAAAGTTAAATTGGAAAATTTCGCTCTAATTGCTTTTGTTTTGCACATATATTATGATTTTAATAAGTTGCGTAGTGCATTTTATAAAATAATAAACAAATCCAACACAAAAGCATCATGAAATATCCTTTAGAATTCATTTTCAAACTCTTAGTTTTTACTTTGCTAAACGAAATGAGAATGGTCAACGTAAATTTGCCAATTATTCAACCGCCTGTAACTTTTGATAGAAACCACGTGCAGAAGTGATATGCACATCGTTGTAAAGCTCTATTTATGCTCTTTCACATAGTGCATTCGAATTAATCGTTTGGGACTTTAATAAAATTTCGATTTTTTAAGCCATAATGGTAGCTAGCCAAGCAGATGGTCTCAGTTACTGAAATATTGTCAAAACATGCCCCGCTAAATCTCACGGAATTTAAGGTTTAAACAAAAAATGAAAAAAGTGCCCCTGCGTGCCTCTTTAATAAACTTACATGCAAAATTTGAGCAACTTTGGTCGAAGCATTTATGAGAAAGTTAAATTGGAAAATTTCGCTCTAATTGCTTTTGTTTTGCACATATATTATGATTTTAATAAGTTGCGTAGTGCATTTTATAAAATAATAAACAAATCCAACACAAAAGCATCATGAAATATCCTTTAGAATTCATTTTCAAACTCTTAGTTTTTACTTTGCTAAACGAAATGAGAATGGTCAACGTAAATTTTGCCAATTATTCACGCCTGTAACTTTTGATAGAAACCACGTGCAGAAGTACTATGTACACCGTTGTAAAGCTCTATTTATGCTCTTTCACATAGTGCATTCGAATTAATCGTTTGGGACTTTCGAATAAAATTTCGATTTTTAAGCCATAATGTGCTTCTTCAAACCAGATGTTCTCAA